>CAWVNZ010001930.1:0-63702 GCA_963930735.1 Dioctria linearis | reverse complement strand
GGGATTGCCTTTTTCTATAGTAAATTTTTGCAAAAAAATAATTTTTTTACTGTCGCCAAATTTTAAATACGCCCAGGGATTGCCTTTTCTATAGTAAATTTTTCAAAAAATTAATTTTTTTACTGTCGAAAATTTTTAATTACGCCAGGGATTGCCTTTTTCTATAGTAAATGTTTCAAAAAATAATTTTTCTACTGTCGCAAATTTTTATTGCGCCAGGGATTGCCCTTTTCTACAGTAAATTTAGCACAAACTAATTTTTTTACTGTCGCAAATTTTTAATTACGCCAGGCATTGCCTTTCTATAGTAAATTTTGCAAAAAAATACAATTTTTTACTGTCGCAAAATTTTAATTGCGCCAGGGATTGCCTTTTCTGTAGTAAATTTTTGCAAAAAATAATTTTTTAATGTCGAAAATTTTAATTACGCCAGGGATTGCCTTTTCTATAGTAAAATTTTTCAAAAATTAATTTTTTTACTGTCGCAAATTTTAAATACGCCAGGGATTGCCTTTTTCTATAGTAAATTTTTTCAAAATTTAATTTTATACTGTCGCAAATTTTTAAAATACGCCCAGGCATTGCCTTTTCTACAGTAAATTTTGCAAAAAAATAATTTTTTACTGTCGCAAATTTTAATTGCGCCAGGGATTGCCTTTTCTATAGTAAAATTTTTCACAAATTAATTTTTTTACTGTCGCAAATTTTAATTGCGCCAGGGATTGCCTTTTTTACAGTAAATTTTTCAAAAAAATAATTTTTTACTGTCGCAAATATTAAATCCGCCAGGGATTGCCTTTTTCTATGGTAAATTTTTCAAAAATTAATTTTTTACTGTCGCAAATTTTAAATCCGTCAGGGATTGCCTTTTCTATAGTAAATTTTTCACAAATTAATTTTTCTACTGTCCAAATTTTAAATACGCCAGGGATTGCCTTTTTCTATAGTAAATTTTTCACAAATTAATTTTTTTACTGTCGCAAATTTTAAATACGCCAGGGTTTTGCCTTTTCTATAGTAAATTTTTGCAAAAAAATAATTTTTTTACTGTCGCAAATTTTAATTGCGCCAGGGATTGCCTTTTTCTATAGTAAATTATTCAAAAAATAATTTTATCCTGTCGCAAATTTTAAATACGCCAGGGATTGGCCTTTTCTATAGTAAATTTTTCAAAAATTAATTTTTTACTGTCGCAAATTTTAAATACGCCAGGGATAGCCTTTTTCTACAGTAAATTTTTCAAAAATTAATTTTTTTACTGTCCGCAAATTTTAATTGCGCCAGGGATTGCCTTTTCTATAGTAAAATTATTCAAAAGTTAATTTTTTACTGTCGCAAATTTTAATTACGCCAGGGGATTGCCTTTTCTATAGTAAATTTTTCAAAAAATAATTTTCTACTGTCGCAAATTTTAATTGCGCCAGGGGATTGCCTTTTTCTTCAGTAAATTTTTTCAAAAAAATAATTTTTTTACTGTCGCAAATTTTTAATTACGCCAGGGATTGCCTTTTTCTATATTAAATTTTTCAAAAAATTATTTTTTTTATTGTCGCCAAATTTTTAATTACGCCAGGGATTGCCTTTTCTATAGTAAATTTTTCACAAATTAATTTTCTACTGTCGCAAGTTTTAATTGCGCCAGGGATTGCCTTTTTCTATAGTAAATTTTTTCAAAAATTAATTTTTTACTGTCGCAAATTTTAATTGCGCCAGGGATTGCCCTGTTCTACAGTAAAATTTTTCAAAAAAATAATTTTTTACTGTCGCAAATTTTAATTGCGCCAGGGATTGCCTTTTTCTATAGTAAACTTTGCAAAAAAATAATTTTTTTACTGTCGCAAATTTTAATTGCGCCAGGGATTGCCTTTTCTACAGTAAATTTTTAAAAAAATAATTTTTCTACTGTCGCAAATTTTAATTACGCCAGGGATTGCCTTTCCTACAGTAAATTTTTCAAAAAATAATTTTTTTACTGTCCGCAAATTTTAAATACGCCAGGGGATTGCCTGTTTCTATAGTAAATTTTTCGCAAATTAATTTTCTACTGTCCGCAAATTTTAAATACGCCAGGGATTGCCATTTCTATAGTAAAATTTTCACAAATTAATTTTTTTACTGTCGCAAATTTTAAATACGCCAGGGATTGCCTTTTTCTATAGTAAATTTTGCAAAAAATACAATTTTTTTACTGTCGCAAATTTTAATTGCGCCAGGGATTGCCTTTTCTGTAGTAAATTTTGCAAAAAAATAATTTTTTTAATGTCGAAAATTTTAATTACGCCCAGGGATTGCCTTTTCTATAGTAAATTTTTTCCAAAAATTAATTTTTTTACTGTCGCAAATTTTAAATACGCCAGGGATTGCCTTTTCTATAGTAAATTTTTCAAAATTTAATTTTATACTGTCGCAAATTTTAAATACGCCAGGCATTGCCTTTTCTACAGTAAATTTTGCAAAAAATAATTTTTTACTGTCGCAAATTTTAATTGCGCCAGGGATTGCCTTTTTCTATAGTAAATTTTTCACAAATTAATTTTTTACTGTCGCAAATTTTTAATTGCGCCAGGGATTGCCCTTTTTTTACAGTAAATTTTTCAAAAAATAATTTTTTTACTGTCGCAAATATTAAATCCGCCAGGGGATTGCCTTTTCTATAGTAAATTATTCAAAAAATAATTTTATACTGTCGCAAATTTTAAATACGCCAGGGGATTGCCTTTTTCTGCAGTAAATTTTTCACAAATTAATTTTTTACTGTCGCAAATTTTAATTAAGCCAGGGATTGCCTTTTCTACAGTAAATTAATAAAAAAATAATTTTTTACTGTTGCAAATTTTAATTGCGCCAGGGATTGCCTTTTCTATAGTAAATTTTGCAAAAAAATAATTTTTTAATGTCGCAAATTTTTAATTGCGCCAGGGGTTTGCCTTTTCTATAGTAAATTATTCAAAAAATAATTTTATACTGTCGCAAATTTTAAATACGCCAGGGATTTGCCATTTCTACAGTAAAATTTTTTCACAAAATTAATTTTTTTACAGTCCGCAAATTTTAATTACGCCAGGGATTGCCTTTCTACAGTAAATTTTTCAAAAAACTAATTTTTTTACTGTCGCAAATTTTTAATTGCGCCCAGGAATTGCATTTTCTATAGTAAATTATTCAAAAAATAATTTTTTACTGTCGCAAATTTTAATTGCCCCAGGGATTGCCTTTTCTATAGTAAATTTTGGCAAAAAATAATTTTTTACTGTCGCAAATTTTAAATACGCCAGGGATTGCCTTTTCTATAGTAAATTTTTCAAAAATTAATTTTTTACTGTCGAAAATTTTAATTACGCCAGGGATTGCCTTTTCTATAGTAAATGTTTCAAAAAATAATTTTCTACTGTCGCAAATTTTTATTGCGCCAGGGATTGCCTTTTCTACAGTAAATTTAGCACAAACTAATTTTTTTACTGTCGCAAATTTTAATTACGCCAGGCATTGCCTTTCTATAGTAAAATTTTGCAAAAAAATACAATTTTTTTACTGTCGCAAATTTTAATTGCGCCAGGGGATTGCCTTTTCTGTAGTAAATTTTGCAAAAAATAATTTTTTAATGTCGAAAAATTTTAATTACGCCAGGGATTGCCTTTTCTATAGTAAATTTTTTCAAAAATTAATTTTTTTACTGTCGCAAATTTTAAATACGCCAGGGATTGCCTTTTTCTATAGTAAATTTTTTCAAAAATTTAATTTTTATACTGTCGCAAATTTTAAATACGCCAGGCATTGCCTTTTCTACAGTAAATTTTGCAAAAAAATAATTTTTTTACTGTCGCAAATTTTAATTGCGCCAGGGATTGCCTTTTCTATAGTAAATTTTTCACAAATTAATTTTTTTACTGTCGCAAATTTTAATTGCGCCAGGGGATTGCCTTTTTTTACAGTAAATTTTTCAAAAAATAATTTTTTACTGTCGCAAATATTAAATCCGCCAGGGATTGCCTTTTCTATGGTAAATTTTTCAAAAAATTAATTTTTTTTACTGTCGCAAATTTTAAATCCGTCCGGGATTGCCTTTTCTATAGTAAATTTTTCACAAATTAATTTTCTACTGTCCAAATTTTAAATACGCCAGGGATTGCCTTTTTCTATAGTAAATTTTTCACAAATTAATTTTTTACTGTCGCAAATTTTTAAATACGCCCAGGGATTGCCCTTTTCTATAGTAAATTTTGCAAAAAATAATTTTTTACTGTCGCAAATTTTAATTGCGCCAGGGATTGCCTTTTCTATAGTAAAATTATTCAAAAAATAATTTTTATACTGTCCGCAAATTTTAAATACGCCAGGGATTGCCTTTTTCTATAGTAAATTTTTTCAAAAATTAATTTTTTACTGTCGCAAATTTTAAATACGCCAGGGATAGCCTTTTCTACAGTAAAATTTTTTCAAAAAATTAATTTTTTTACTGTCGCAAATTTTAATTGCGCCAGGGATTGCCTTTTCTATAGTAAAATTATTCAAAAATTAATTTTTTACTGTCGCAAATTTTAATTACGCCAGGGATTGCCTTTTCTATAGTAAATTTTTCAAAAAATAATTTTCTACTGTCGCAAATTTTAATTGCGCCAGGGATTGCCTTTTCTTCAGTAAATTTTTCAAAAAAATAATTTTTTTACTGTCGCAAATTTTAATTACGCCAGGGATTGCCTTTTCTATATTAAATTTTTCAAAAATTAATTTTTTTATTGTCGCAAATTTTAATTACGCCCAGGGATTGCCTTTTCTATAGTAAATTTTTTCACAAATTAATTTTCTACTGTCGCAAGTTTTAATTGCGCCAGGGATTGCCTTTTCTATAGTAAATTTTTCAAAAATTAATTTTTTTACTGTCGCAAATTTTAATTGCGCCAGGGATTGCCTGTTCTACAGTAAATTTTTCAAAAAATAATTTTTTTACTGTCGCAAATTTTAATTGCGCCAGGGATTGCCTTTTCTATAGTAAACTTTGCAAAAAAAATAATTTTTTTACTGTCGCAAATTTTAATTGCGCCAGGGATTGCCTTTTCTACAGTAAATTTTTTAAAAAAATAATTTTCTACTGTCGCAAATTTTAATTACGCCAGGGATTGCCTTTCCTACAGTAAATTTTTCAAAAAATAATTTTTTACTGTCGCAAATTTTAAATACGCCAGGGATTGCCTGTTCTATAGTAAATTTTTCGCAAATTAATTTTCTACTGTCGCAAATTTTAAATACGCCAGGGATTGCCATTTCTATAGTAAAATTTTCACAAATTAATTTTTTACTGTCGCAAATTTTAAAATACGCCAGGGATTGCCTTTTCTATAGTAAATTTTGCAAAAAAATACAATTTTTTTACTGTCGCAAATTTTAATTGCGCCAGGGATTGCCTTTTCTGTAGTAAATTTTGCAAAAAATAATTTTTTAATGTCGAAAATTTTAATTACGCCAGGGATTGCCTTTTCTATAGTAAATTTTTTCAAAAAAATAATTTTTTACTGTCGCAAATTTTAAATACGCCAGGGATTGCCTTTTTCTATAGTAAATTTTTCAAAATTTAATTTTATACTGTCGCAAATTTTAAATACGCCAGGCATTGCCTTTTCTACAGTAAATTTTTGCAAAAAATAATTTTTTACTGTCGCAAATTTTAATTGCGCCAGGGATTGCCTTTTCTATAGTAAATTTTTCACAAATTAATTTTTTTTACTGTCGCAAATTTTAATTGCGCCAGGAATTGCCTTTTTTACAGTAAATTTTTCAAAAAATAATTTTTTTACTGTCGCAAAATATTAAATCCGCCAGGGATTGCCTTTTCTATAGTAAATTATTCAAAAAATAATTTTTTTTATGTCGCAAATTTTAAATTGCGCCAGGGATTGCCTTTTCTATAGTAAATTTTTGCAAAAAAATAATTTTTTTACTGTCGCAAATTTTAATTGCGCCAGGGATTGCCTTTTTCTATAGTAAATTATTCAAAAAATAATTTTATACTGTCGCAAATTTTAAATACGCCAGGGATTGCCTTTTCTGCAGTAAATTTTTCACAAATTAATTTTTTTACTGTCGCAAATTTTAATTACGCCAGGGATTGCCTTTTCTACAGTAAATTAATAAAAAAATAATTTTTTTACTGTTGCAAATTTTAATTGCGCCAGGGATTGCCTTTTCTATAGTAAATTTTGCAAAAAATAATTTTTTTAATGTCGCAAATTTTAATTGCGCCAGGGGTTGCCTTTTCTATAGTAAATTATTCAAAAAATAATTTTATACTGTCGCAAATTTTAAATACGCCAGGGATTGCCATTTCTACAGTAAATTTTTCACAAATTAATTTTTTACAGTCGCAAATTTTAATTACGCCAGGGATTGCCTTTCTACAGTAAATTTTTCAAAAACTAATTTTTTTACTGTCGCAAATTTTAATTGCGCCAGGAATTGCATTTTCTATAGTAAATTATTCAAAAAAATAATTTTTTTACTGTCGCAAATTTTAATTGCCCCAGGGATTGCCTTTTCTATAGTAAAATTTTGCAAAAAATAATTTTTTACTGTCGCAAATTTTAAATACGCCAGGGATTACCTTTTCTATAGTAAATTTTTCAAAAATTAATTTTTTTACTGTCGAAAATTTTAATTACGCCAGGGATTGCCTTTTCTATAGTAAATGTTTCAAAAAATAATTTTCTACTGTCGCAAATTTTTATTGCGCAAGGGATTGCCTTTTCTACAGTAAATTTAGCACAAACTAATTTTTTTACTGTCGCAAATTTTAATTACGCCAGGGCATTGCCTTTCTATAGTTAATTTTTCAAAAATTAATTTTATATTGTCGCAAATTTTAAATCCGCCAGGGATTGCCTTTTCTATAGTAAATTTTGCAAAAAATAATTTTTTTACTGTCGCAAATTTTAATTACGCCAGGGATTGCCTTTTTCTATAGTAAATTTTTGAAAATTTAATTTTATACTGTCGCAAATTTTAATTGCGCCAGGGATTGCCTTTTCTACAGTACATTTTTCAAAAAATAATATTTTACTGTCGCAAATTTTAAATCCGCCAGGGATTGCCTTTTCTATCGTAAATTTTTCACAGATTAATTTTCTACTGTCGCAAATTTTAATTACGCCAGGGATTTCCTTTTCTATAGTAAATTTTGCAAAAAATAATTTTTTACTGTCGCAATTTTAATTGCGCCAGGGATTGCCTTTTCTATAGTAAATAAATCAAAAAATAATTTGTTACTGGTCGCAAATTTTAAAATCCGCCAGGGATTGCCTTTTCTATAGTAAAATTTTGCAAAAAATAATTTTTTTAATGTCGCAAATTTTAATTGCGCCAGGGATTGCCTTTTCTATAGTAAATTATTCAAAAAAATAATTTTATACTGTCGCAAATTTTAAATACGCCAAGGATTTGCCATTTCTACAGTAAATTTTTCACAAATTAATTTTTTACTGTCGCAAATTTTTAATTACGCCAGGGATTGCCTTTCTACAGTAAATTTTTCAAAAACTAATTTTTTTACTGTCGCAAATTTTAATTGCGCCAGGAATTGCATTTTCTATAGTAAATTATTCAAAAAATAATTTTTTTACTGTCGCAAATTTTAATTGCGCCAGGAATTGCCTTTTCTATAGTAAATTTTGCAAAAAATAATTTTTTACTGTCGCAAATTTTAAAATACGCAAGGGATTGCCTTTTCTATAGTAAATTTTTTCAAAAATTAATTTTTTACTGTCGAAAATTTTAATTACGCCAGGGAATGCCTTTTCTATAGTAAATGTTTCAAAAAATAATTTTCTACTGTCGCAAATTTTAATTGCGCCAGGGATTGCCTTTTCTACAGTAAATTTAGCAAAAAAATAATTTTTTACTGTCGCAAATTTTAATTACGCCAGGGATTGCCTTTTCTATAGTTAATTTTTCAAAAATTAATTTTATATTGTCGCAAATTTTAAATCCGCCAGGGATTGCCCTTTTCTATAGTAAATTTTTGCAAAAAATAATTTTTTACTGTCGCAAATTTTAATTACGCCAGGGATTGCCTTTTCTATAGTAAATTTTTCAAAATTTAATTTTATACTGTCGCAAATTTTAATTGCGCCAGGGATTGCCTTTTCTACAGTAAATTTTTCAAAAAATAATATTTTTACTGTCGCAAATTTTAAATCCGCCAGGGATTGCCTTTTCTATCGTAAATTTTTCACAAATTAATTTTCTACTGTCGCAAATTTTAATTACGCCAGGGATTTCCTTTTCTATAGTAAATTTTGCAAAAAATAATTTTTTTACTGTCGCAAATTTTAATTGCGCCAGGGATTGCCTTTTTCTATAGTAAATTAATCAAAAAATAATTTGTTACTGTCGCAAATTTTAAATCCGCCAGGGATTGCATTTTCTATAGTAAATTATTCAAAAAATATTTTTTTACTGTCGCAAATTTTAATTGCGCCAGGGATTGCCTTTTCTACAGTAAATTTTTCAAAAAATAATTTTTTACTGTCGCAAAATTTTAAATATGCCAGGGATTGCCCTTTTCTATAGTAAATTTTTCACAAATTAATTTTTTACTGTCGCAAATTTTAAATCCGCCAGGGATTGCCTTTTCTACAGAATTTTTTTTTCAAAAACTAATTTTTTACTGTCGCAAATTTTAAATACGCCAGGGATTGCCTTTTCTACAGTAAATTTTTCAGAAATTAATTTTTTACTGTCGCAAATTTTAATTACGCCAGGGATTGCCTTTTCTACAGTAAATTTTTCAAAAACTAATTTTTTACTGTCACAAATTTTAATTGCGACAGGGATTGCCTTTTCTATAGTAAATTATTCAAAAAATAATTGTTTACTGTCGCAAATTTTAATTGCGCCAGGGATTGCCTTTTCTATAGTAAATTTTGCAAAAAATAATTTTTTACTGTCGCAAATTTTAAATCCGCCAGGGTTTTGCCTTTTCTATAGTAAATTGTTCAAAAATTAATTTTTTACTGTCGCAAATTTTAAATACGCCCAGGGATTGCCTTTTCAATAGTAAATTTTTCAAAAATAAAATTTTTTTTACAGTCGCAAATTTTAAATCCGCCAGGGATTGCCTTTTTCTGTAGTAAATTTTTCTAAAATTAATTTTTTACTGTCGCAAATTTTAATTGCGCCAGGGATTACCTTTTCTACAGTAAATTTTTCAAAAAATAATTTTTTACTGTCGCAAAATTTTTAATTACGCCAGGAATTGACTTTTCTAAGTAAATTTTTCAAAAATTAATTTTTTTACTGTCGCAAATTTTAAATCCGCCAGGGATTGCCTTTCCTATAGTAAATTTTCCAAAAAATTAATTTTTTACTGTCGCAAATTTTAAATCCGCCAGGGATTGCCTTTTCCTATAGTAAATTTTTCAAAAATTAATTTTTTACTGTCGCAAATTTAAATTTTAAATACGACAGGGATTGCTTTTTCTATAGTAAATTTTTCAAAAAATAATTTTTTACGGTCGCAAATTTTAATTACGCCAGGAATTGCCTTTTCTATAGTAAATTATTCAAAAACTAATTTTTTACTGTCGCAAATTTTAATTCCGCCAGGGATTGCCTTTTCTACAGTAAATTTTTAAAAAAATAATTTTCTACTGTCGCAAATTTTAACTGCGCCAGGGATTGCCTTTTCTATAGTAAATTTTGCAAAAAAATAATTTTTTACTGTCGCAAATTGTAATTGCGCCAGGGATTACCTTTTCTACAGTAAATTTTTCAAAAAATAATTTTTTACTGTCGCAAATTTTAAATCCGCCAGGGATTGCCTTTTCTATAGTAAATTATTCAAAAAATAATTTTTTACTGTCGCAAATTTTAATTGCGCCAGGGATTGCCTTCTCTATAGTAAATTTTGCAAAAAATAATTTTCTACTGTCGCAAATTTTAATTGCGCCAGGGATTGCCTTTTCTACAGTAAATTTTTCAAAAAATAATTTTTTCTGTCGCAAATTTTAATTACCCCAGGGTTTGCCTTTTCTATAGTAAATTTTTCAAAAATTAATTTTTTACTGTCGCAAATTTTAATTACGCCAGGGATTGCCTTTTCTATAGTAAATTTTTCGAAAATTAATTTTTTACTGTCGCAAATTTTAAATCCGCCAGGTATTGCCTTTTCTATAGTAAATTATTCAAAAAATAATTTTTTACTGTCGCAAATTTTAATTGCGCCAGGGATTGCCTTTTCTATAGTAATTTATTCAAAAAATAATTTTTTACTGTCGTAAATTTTAATTGCGCCAGGGATTGCCTTTTCTATAGTAAATTTTTCAAAAATTAATTTTTTACTGTCGCAAATTTTAAATCCGCCAGGGATTGCCTTTTCTATAGTAAATTTTTTCACAAATTAAGTTTCTACTGTCGCAAATTTTAATTACGCCAGGGATTACCTTTTCTATAGTAAATTTTTCAAAATTAATTTTTTACTGTCGCAAATTTTAATTACGCCAGGGATTGCCTTTTCTATAGTAAATTTTTCAAAAATTAATTTTTTACTGTCGCAAATTTTAATTGCGCCAGGGATTGCCTTTTCTACAGTAAATTTTTCAAAAAATAATTTTTTACTGTCGCAAATTTTAATTGCGCCAGGGATTGCCTTTTCTATAGTAAATTTTGCAAAAAAATAATTTTTTACTGTCGCAAATTTTAATTGCGCCAGGGATTGCCTTTTCTACAGTAAATTTTTCAAAAAATAATTTTCCACTGTCGCAAATTTTAATTACGCCAGGGTTTGCCTTTTCTACAGTAAATTTTTCAAAAAATAATTTTTTACTGTCGCAAATTTTAAATACTCCAGGGATTGCCTTTTCTATAGTAAATTTTTCACAAATTAATTTTCTACTGTCGCAAATTTTAAATACCCCACGGATTGCCATTTCTATAGTAAATTTTTCACAAATTAATTTTTTACTGTCCCAAATTTTAAATACGCCAGGGATTGCCTTTTCTATAGTAAATTTTGCAAAAAATATAATTTTTTACTGTCGCAAATTTTAATTGCGCCAGGGATTGCCTTTTCTATAGTAAATTTTGCAAAAAATAATTTTTTAATGTCGAAAATTTTAATTACGCTAGGGATTGCCTTTTCTATTGTAAATTTTTCAAAAATTAATTTTTTACTGTCGCAAATTTTAAATACGCCAGGGATTGCCTTTTCTATAGTAAATTTTTCAAAATTTAATTTTATACTTTCGCAAATTTTAAATCCGCCAGGGATTGCCTTTTCTACAGTAAATTTTGCAAAAAATAATTGTTTTCTGTCGCAAATTTTAATTGCGTCAGGGATTGCCTTTTCTATAGTAAATTTTTCACAAATTAATTTTTTACTGTCGCAAATTTTAATTGCGCCAGGGATTGCCTTTTCTACAGTAAATTATTCAAAAAATAATTTTTTACTGTAGCAAATATTAAATCCGCCAGGGATTGCCTTTTCTATAGTAAATTATTTAAAAAATAATTTTTTAATGTCGCAAATTTTAATTGCGCCAGGGATTACCTTTTCTATAGTAAATTTTGCAAAAAATAATTTTTTACTGTCGCAAATTTTAATTGCGCCAGGGATTGCCTTTTCTATAGTAAATTATTCAAAAAATAATTTTATACTGTCGCAAATTTTAAATACGCCAGGGATTGCCTTTTCTACAGTAAATTTTTCACAAATTAATTTTTTACTGTCGCAAATTTTAATTACGCCACGGATTGCCTTTCTACAGTAAATTTTTCAAAAACTAATTTGTTACGGTCGCAAATTTTAATTACACCAGGAATTGCCTTTTCTATAGTAAATTATTCAAAAACTAATTTTTTACTGTCGCAAATTTTAATTCCGCCAGGGATTGCCTTTTCTACAGTAAATTTTTCAAAAATAATTTTCTACTGTCGCAAATTTTAATTGCGCCAGGGATTGCCTTTTCTATAGTAAATTTTGCAAAAAAAATAATTTTTTACTGTCGCAAATTGTAACTGCGCCAGGGATTACCTTTTCTATAGTAAATTTTTCAAAAAATAATTTTTTACTGTCGCAAATTTTAAATCCGCCAGGGATTGCCTTTCTATAGTAAATTTTTCAAAAAATATTTTTTTAATGTCGAAAATTTTAATTACGCCAGGGATTGCCTTTTCTATAGTAAATTTTTCAAAAATTAATTTTTTACTGTCGCAAATTTTAAATACGCCAGGGATTGCCTTTTCTATAGTAAATTCTTCAAAATTTAATTTTTATACTGTCGCAAATTTTAAATACGCCAGGGATTGCCTTTTCTACAGTAAATTTTTCAAAAAATAATTTTTTTACTGTCGCAAATTTTAATTGCGCCAGGGATTGCCTTTTCTATAGTAAATTTTGCAAAAAAATAATATTTTACTGTCGCAAATTTTAATTGCGCCAGGGATTGCCTTTTCTACAGTAAATTTTTCAAAAAATAATTTTCTACTGTCGCAAATTTTAATTACGCCAGGGATTGCCTTTTCTACAGTAAATTTTTCAAAAATTAATTTTTACTGTCGCAAATTTTAAATCCGCCAGGGATTGCCTTTTCTATAGTAAATTATTCACAAATTAATTTTCTACTGTCGCAAATTTTAATTGCGCCAGGGATTGCCTTTTATATAGTAAATTTTTCAAAAATTAATTTTTTACTGTCGCAAATTTTAATTACGCCAGGGATTGCCTTTTCTATAGTAAATTTTTCAAAAATTAATTTTTTAATGTCGCAAATTTTAATTGCGCCATGGGATTGCCTTTTCTACAGTAAATTTTTCAAAAATAATTTTTTACTGTCGCAAATTTTAATTGCGCCAGGGATTGCCTTTTCTATAGTAAAATTTGCAAAAAAAATAATATTTTACTGTCGCAAATTTTAATTGCGCCAGGGATTGCCTTTTCTACAGTAAATTTTTCAAAAAATAATTTTCTACTGTCGCAAATTTTAATTACGCCAGGGATTGCCTTTTCTACAGTAAATTTTTCAAAAAATAATTTTTTACTGTCGCAAATTTTAAATACGCCAGGGATTGCCTTTTCTATAGTAAATTTTTCACAAATTAATTTTCTACTGTCGCAAATTTTAAATACGCCAGGGATTGCCATTTCTATAGTAAATTTTACACAAATTAATTTTTTACTGTCGCAAATTTTAAATACGCTAGGGATTGCCTTTTCTATAGTAAATTTTGCAAAAAATATAATTTTTTACTGTCGCAAATTTTAATTGCGCCAGGGATTGCCTTTTCTATAGTAAATTTTTCAAAAAATAATTTTTTAATGTCGAAAATTTTAATTACGCCAGGGATTGCCTTTTCTATAGTAAATTTTTCAAAAATTAATTTTTTACTGTCGCAAATTTTAAATACGCCAGGGATTGCCTTTTCTATAGAAAATTCTTCAAAATTTAATTTTATACTGTCGCAAATTTTAAATACGCCAGGGATTGCCTTTTCTACAGTAAATTTTGCAAAAAATTATTTTTTATTGTCGCAAATTTTAATTGCGCCAGGGATTGCTTTTTCTATAGTAAATTTTTCACAAATTAATTTTTTACTGTCGCAAATTTTAATTGCGCCAGGTATTGCCATTTCTACAGTAAATTTTTCAAAAAATAATTTTTTACTGTCGCAAATATTAAATCCGCCAGGGATTGCCTTTTCTATAGTAAATTATTCAAAAAATAATTTTTTAATGTCGCAAATTTTAATTGCGCCAGGGATTGCCTTTTCTCTAGTAAATTTCGCAAAAAATAATTTTTTACTGTCGCAAATTTTAATTGCGCCAAGGATTGCCTTTTCTATAGTAAATTATTCAAAAAATAATTTTATACTGTCGCAAATTTTAAATACGCCAGGGATTGCCTTTTCTGCTGTAAATTTTTCACAAATTAATTTTTTACTGTCGCAAATTTTAATTACGCCAGGGATTGCCATTTCTACAGTAAATTAATCAAAAAATAATTTTTTACTGTCGCAAATTTTAATTGCGCCAGGGATTGCCTATTCTATAGTAAATTTTGCAAAAATAATTTTTTAATGTCGCAAATTTTAATTGCGCCAGGGATTGCCTTTTCTATAGTAAATTATTCAAAAAATAATTTTATACTGTCGCAAATTTTAAATACGCAAGGGATTGCCTTTTCTACAGTAAATTTTTCACAAATTAATTTTTTAATGTCTCAAATTTTAATTACGCCAGGGATAGCCTTTCTACAGTAAATTTTTCAAAAACTAATTTTTTACTGTCGCAAATTTTAATTGCGCCAGAGATTACCTTTTCTATAGTAAATTATTCAAAAAATAATTTTTTACTGTCGCAAATTTTAATTGCGCCAAGGATTGCCTTTTCCATAGTAAATTTTGCAAAAAATAATTTTTTACTCTCGCAAATTTTAAATAAGCAAGGGATTGCCTTTTCTATAGTAAATTTTGCAAAAAAATAATTTTTTTCTGTCGTAAATTTTAATTGCGCCATGGATTGCCTTTGCTATAGTAGATTTTTCAAAAATTAATTTTTTACTGTCGAAAATTTTGATTACGCCAGGGGATTGCCTTTTCTATAGTAAATGTTTCAAAAAATAATTTACTACTGTCGCAAATTTTAATTGCGCCAGGGATTGCCTTTTCTATAGTAAATTTTGCAAAAATTAATTTTTTACTGTCGCAAATTTTAATTACGCCAGGGATTGCCTTTTCTATAGTAAATTTTTCAAAAATTCATTTTATACTGTCGCAAATTTTAAATCCGCCAGGGATTGCCTTTTCTATAGTAAATTTTGCAAAAAATAATTTTTTACTGTCTCAAATTTTAATTACGCCAGGGATTGCCTTTTCTACAGTAAATTTTTCAAAAATTAATTTTTTACTGTCGGAAATTTAAATCCGCCAGGGATTGCCTTTTCTGTAGTAAATTTTGCAAAAAATAATGTTTTACTGTCGCAAATTTTAATTGCGCCAGGGGTTGCCTTTGCTATAGTAATTTTTTCAAAAATTAATTCTTTACTGTCGAAAATTATAAATAAGCCACGGATTGCCTTTTCTACAGTAAATTTTTCAAAAATTAATTTTTTACTCTCGCAAATTTTAATTGCGCCAGGGATTGCATTTTCTATAGTAAATTTTTCACAAATTAATTTTTTACTGTCGCAAATTTTAAATACGCCAGGGATTGCCTTTTCTATAGTAAATTATTCAAAAAATAATTTTTTACTGTCGCAAATTTTAATTGCGCCAGGGATTGCCTTTTCTACAGTAAATTTTGCAAAAAATAATTTTTTACTGTCGCAAATTTTAATTGCGCCAGGGATTGCCTTTTCTACAGTAAATTTTTCAAAAAATAATTTTTTACTGTCGCAAATTTTAATTACGCCAGGGATTGCCTTTTCTATAGTAATTTTTTCAAAAATTAATTTTTTACTGTCGCAAATTTTAAATACGCCAGGGATTGCCTTTTCTATAGTAAATTTTGCAAAAAATAATTTTTTACTGTCGCAAATTTTAATTACGCCAAGGATTGCCTTTTCTACAGTAATTTTTTCAAAAATTAATTTTTACTGTCGCAAATTTTAAATCCGCCAGGGATTGCCTTTTCTATAGTAAATTATTCAAAAAATAATTTTTTACTGTCGCAAATTTTAATTGCGCCAGGGATTGCCTCTTCTATAGTAAATTTTTCAAAAATTAATTTTTTACTGTCGAGAATTTTAAATACGCCAGGGATTTCCTTTTCTATAGTAAATTTTGCAAAAAATAATTTTTTACTGTCGCAAATTTTAATTGCGCCAGGAATTGCCTTTTCTATAGTAAATTAATTCAAAAAATAATTTTTTACTGTCGCAAATTTTAATTACGCCAGGGATTGCCTTTTCTATAGTAAATTATTCAAAAATAATTTTTTACTGTCGCAAATTTTAATTGCGCCAAGGATTGCCTTTTCTATAGTAAATTATGCAAAAAATAATTTTTTACTGTCGCTAATTTTAATTGGGCCAGGGATTGCCTTTTCTATAGTAAATTTTTCAAAAATTAATTTTTTACTGTCGCAAATTTTAAATCCGCCAGGGATTGCCTTTTCTATAGTAAATTTTTCACAAATTAATTTTTTACTGTCGCAAATTTTAATTGCGCCAGGGATTGCCTTTTCTACAGTAAATTTTTCAAAAAATAATTTTTTTACTGTCGCAAATTTTAAATCCGCCAGGGATTGCCTTTTCTATAGTAAATTATTCAAAAAATAATTTTTTACTGTCGCAAATTTTAAATACGCCAGGGATTGCCTTTTCTACAGTAAATTTTTCAAAAAATAATTTTCTACTGTCGCAAATTTTAATTGCGCCAGGGATTGCCTTTTCTACAGTAAATTTTTCAAAAAAGAATTTTTTACTGTCGCAAATTTTAATTACGCCACAGATTGCCCTTTTCTCTAGTAAATTATTCAAAAAATAATTTTTTACTGTCGCAAATTTTAATTGCCACAAGGATTGCCTTTTCTATAGTAAATTATTCAAAAAATAATTTTTTACTGTCGCAAATTTTAATTACGCCAGGGATTGCCTTTTCTATAGTAAATTTTTCAAAAATTAATTTTTTACTGTCGCAAATTTTAAATACGCCAGGGATTGCCTTTTCTATAGTAAATTTTGCAAAAAATAATTTTTTACTGTCGCAAATTTTAATTACGCCAAGGATTGCCTTTTCTACAGTAAATTTTTCAAATATTAATTTTTTACTGTCGCAAATTTTAAATCCGCCAGGGATTGCCTTTTCTATAGTAAATTATTCCAAAAATAATTTTTTACTGTCGCAAATTTTAATTGCGCCAGGGATTGCCTTTTCTATAGTAAATTTTTCAAAAATTAATTTTTTACTGTCGAAAATTTTAAATACGCCAGGGATTGCCTTTTCTATAGTAAATTTTGCAAAAACTAATTTTTTACTTTCGCAAATTTTAATTACGCCAGGGATTGACTTTTCTACAGTAAATTTTTCAAAAATTAATTTTTTACTGTCGCAAAATTTAAATCTGGCAGGGATTGCCTTTTCTATAGTAAATTATTCAAAAAATAATTTTTTACTGTCGCAAATTTTAATTGCGCCAGGGATTGCCTTTTCTACAGTAAATTTTGCAAAAAATAATTTTTTACTGTCGCAAATTTTGATTACGCCAGGGATTGCCTTTTCTATAGTAAATTTTTCAAAAACTAATTTTTTACTGTCGCAAATTTTAATTGCGCCAAGGATTGCATTTTCTATAGTAAATTTTTCAAAATTTAATTTTATACTGTCCCAAATTTTAAATCCGCCAGGGATTGCCTTTTCTATAGTAAATTATTCAAAAAATAATTTTTTACTGTCGCAAATTTTAAATACGCCAGGGATTGCCTTTTCTATAGTAAATTTTTCAAAAAATAAATTTCTACTGTCGCAAATTTTAATTGCGCCAGGGATTGCCTTTTCTATAGTAAATTTTTCAAAAAATAATTTTTTACTGTCGCAAATTTTGATTACGCCAGGGATTGCCTTTTCTATAGTAAATTTTTCAAAAACTAATTTTTTACTGTCGCAAATTTTAATTGCGCCAAGGATTGCATTTTCTATAGTAAATTTTTCAAAATTTAATTTTATACTGTCCCAAATTTTAAATCCGCCAGGGATTGCCTTTTCTATAGTAAATTATTCAAAAAATAATTTTTTACTGTCGCAAATTTTAAATACGCCAGGGATTGCCTTTTCTATAGTAAATTTTTCAAAAAATAAATTTCTACTGTCGCAAATTTTAATTGCGCCAGGGATTGCCTTTTCTATAGTAAATTTTTCAAAAATAAATTTCTACTGTCGCAAATTTTAATTGCGCCAGGGATTGCCTTTTCTACAGTAAATTTTTCAAAAAATAATTTTTTACTGTCGCAAATTTTAATTACGCCAGGGATTGCCTTTTGTATAGTAAATTATTCAAAAAATAATTTTTTACTGTCGCAAATTTTAATTGCGCCAAGGATTGCCTTTTCTATAGTAAATTATTCAAAAAATAATTTTTTACTGTCGCAAATTTTAATTGCGCCAGGGATTGCCTTTTCTATAGTAAATTTTTCAAAAATTAATTTTTTACTGTCGCAAATTTTAAATCCGCCAGGGATTGCCTTTTCTATAATAAATTTTTCACAAATTAATTTTTTACTGTCGCAAATTTTAATTGCGCCAGGGATTGCCGTTTCTACAGTAAATTCTTCAAAAAATAATTTTTTACTGTCTCAAATTTTAAATCCGCCAGGGATTGCCTTTTCTATAGTATATTATTCAAAAAATAATTTTTTACCGTCGCAAATTTTAATTGCGCCAGGGATTGCCTTTTCTACAGTAAATTTTGCAAAAAATAATTTTTTACTGTCGCAAATTTTAATTGCGCCAGGGATTGCCTTTTCTACAGTAAATTTTTCAAAAAATAATTTTTTACTGTCGCAAATTTTAATTACGCCAGGGATTGCCTTTTCTATAGTAAATTTTTCAAAAATTAATTTTTTACTGTCGCAAATTTTAATTGCGCCAGGGATTGCCTTTTCTACAGTAAATTTTTCAAAAAATAATTTTTTACTGTCGCAAATTTTAATTGCGCCAGGGATTGCCTTTTCTATAGTAAATTTTGCAAAAAAATAATTTTTTACTGTCGCAAATTTTAATTGCGCCAGGGATTGCCTTTTCTACAGTAAATTTTTCAAAAAATAATTTTCCACTGTCGCAAATTTTAATTACGCCAGGGTTTGCCTTTTTCTACAGTAAATTTTTCAAAAAATAATTTTTTACTATCGCAAATTTTAAATACTCCAGGGATTGCCTTTTCTATAGTAAATTTTTCACAAATTAATTTTCTACTGTCGCAAATTTTAAATACCCCCCGGAATGCCATTTCTATAGTAAATTTTTCACAAATTAATTTTTTACTGTCGCAAATTTTAAATACGCCAGGGATTGCCTTTTCTATAGTAAATTTTGCAAAAAATATAATTTTTTACTGTCGCAAATTTTAATTGCGCCAGGGATTGCCTTTTCTATAGTAAATTTTGCAAAAAATAATTTTTTAATGTCGAAAATTTTAATTACGCCAGGGATTGCCTTTTCTATTGTAAATTTTTCAAAAATTAATTTTTTACTGTCGCAAATTTTAAATACGCCAGGGATTGCCTTTTCTATAGTAAATTTTTCAAAATTTAATTTTATACTTTCGCAAATTCTAAATCCGCCAGGGATTGCCTTTTCTACAGTAAATTTTGCAAAAAATAATTGTTTACTGTCGCAAATTTTAATTGCGCCAGGGATTGCCTTTTCTATAGTAAATTTTTCACAAATTAATTTTTTACTGTCGCAAATTTTAATTGCGCCAGGGATTGCCTTTTCTACAGTAAATTATTCAAAAAAAAAAAGTTTTTTACTGTAGCAAATATTAAATCCGCCAGGGATTGCCTTTTCTATAGTAAATTATTTAAAAAATAATTTTTTAATGTCGCAAATTTTAATTGCGCCAGGGATTACCTTTTCTATAGTAAATTTTGCAAAAAATAATTTTTTACTGTCGCAAATTTTAATTGCGCAGGGATTGCCTTTTCTATAGTAAATTATTCAAAAAATATTTTTATACTGTCGCAAATTTTAAATACGCCAGGGATTGCCTTTTCTACAGTAAATTTTTCACAAATTAATTTTTTACTGTCGCAAATTTTAATTACGCCACGGATTGCCTTTCTACAGTAAATTTTTCAAAAACTAATTTTTTTACGGTCGCAAATTTTAATTACGCCAGGAATTGCCTTTTCTATAGTAAATTATTCAAAAACTAATTTTTTACTGTCGCAAATTTTAATTCCGCCAGGGATTGCCTTTTCTACAGTAAATTTTTCAAAAAATAATTTTCTACTGTCGCAAATTTTAATTGCGCCAGGGATTGCCTTTTCTATAGTAAATTTTGGAAAAAAAAATAATTTTTTACTGTCGCAAATTGTAACTGCGCCAGGGATTACCTTTTCTATAGTAAATTTTTCAAAAAATAATTTTTTACTGTCGCAAAATTTAAATCCGCCAGGGATTGCCTTTCTATAGTAAATTTTTCAAAAAATATTTTTTTAATGTCGAAAATTTTAATTACGCCAGGGATTGCCTTTTCTATAGTAAATTTTTCAAAAATTAATTTTTTACTGTCGCAAATTTTAAATACGCCAGGGATTGCCTTTTCTATAGTAAATTCTTCAAAATTTAATTTTATACTGTCGCAAATTTTAAATACGCCAGGGATTGCCTTTTCTACAGTAAATTTTTCAAAAAATAATTTTTTACTGTCGCAAATTTTAATTGCGCCAGGGATTGCCTTTTCTATAGTAAATTTTGCAAAAAAATAATATTTTACTGTCGCAAATTTTAATTGCGCCAGGGATTGCCTTTTCTACAGTAAATTTTTCAAAAAATAATTTTCTACTGTCGCAAATTTTAATAACGCCAGGGATTGCCTTTTCTACAGTAAATTTTTCAAAAATTAATTTTTACTGTCGCAAATTTTAAATCCGCCAGGGATTGCCTTTTCTATAGTAAATTATTCACAAATTAATTTTCTACTGTCGCAAATTTTAATTGCGCCAGGGATTGCCTTTTATATAGTAAAATTTTCAAAAATTAATTTTTTACTGTCGCAAATTTTAATTAAGCCAGGGATTGCCTTTTCTATAGTAAATTTTTCAAAAATTAATTTTTTACTGTCGCAAATTTTAATTGCGCCATGGGATTGCCTTTTCTACAGTAAATTTTTCAAAAAATAATTTTTTACTGTCGCAAATTTTAATTGCGCCAGGGATTGCCTTTTCTATAGTAAATTATTTTGCAAAAAAATAATATTTTACTGTCGCAAATTTTAATTGCGCCAGGGATTGCCTTTTCTACAGTAAATTTTTCAAAAAATAATTTTCTACTGTCGCAATTTTAATTACGCCAGGGATTGCCTTTTCTACAGTAAATTTTTCAAAAAATAATTTTTTTCTGTCGCAAATTTTAAATACGCCAGGGATTGCCTTTTCTATAGTAAATTTTTCACAAATTAATTTTCTACTGTCGCAAATTTTAAATACGCCAGGGATTGCCATTTCTATAGTAAATTTTTCACAAATTAATTTTTTACTGTCGCAAATTTTAAATACGCCAGGGATTGTCTTTTCTATAGTAAATTTTGCAAAAAATATAATTTTTTACTGTCGCAAATTTTAATTGCGCCAGGGATTGCCTTTTCTATAGTAAATTTTTCAAAAAATAATTTTTTAATGTCGAAAATTTTAATTACGCCAGGGATTGCCTTTTCTATAGTAAATTTTTCAAAAATTAATTTTTTACTGTCGCAAATTTTAAATACGCCAGGGATTGCCTTTTCTATAGAAAATTCTTCAAAATTTAATTTTATACTGTCGCAAATTTTAAATACGCCAGGGATTGCCTTTTCTACAGTAAATTTTGCAAAAAATTATTTTTTACTGTCGCAAATTTTAATTGCGCCAGGGATTGCCTTTTTCTATAGTAAATTTTTCACAAATTAATTTTTTACTGTCGCAAATTTTAATTGCGCCAGGTATTGCCATTTCTACAGTAAATTTTTCAAAAAATAATTTTTACTGTCGCAAATATTAAATCCGCCAGGGATTGCCTTTTCTATAGTAAATTATTCAAAAAATAATTTTTTAATGTCGCAAATTTTAATTGCGCCAGGGATTGCCTTTTCTATAGTAAATTTTGCAAAAAATAATTTTTTACTGTCGCAAATTTTAATTGCGCCAAGGATTGCCTTTTCAATAGTAAATTATTCAAAAAATAATTTTATACTGTCGCAAATTTTAAATACGCCAGGGATTGCCTTTTCTGCAGTAAATTTTTCACAAATTAATTTTTTACTGTCGCAAATTTTAGTTACGCCAGGGATTGCCTTTTCTACAGTAAATTAATCAAAAAATAATTTTTTACTGTCGCAAATTTTAATTGCGCCAGGGATTGCCTATTCTATAGTAAATTTTGCAAAAAATAATTTTTTAATGTCGCAAATTTTAATTGCGCCAGGGATTGCCTTTTCTATAGTAAATTATTCAAAAAATAATTTTATACTGTCGCAAATTTTAAATACGCAAGGGATTGCCTTTTCTACAGTAAATTTTTCACAAATTAATTTTTTACTGTCTCAAATTTTAATTACGCCAGGGATAGCCTTTCTACAGTAAATTTTTCAAAAACTAATTTTTTACTGTCGCAAATTTTAATTGCGCCAGAGATTACCTTTTTATAGTAAATTATTCAAAAAATAATTTTTTACTGTCGCAAATTTTAATTGCGCCAGGGATTGCCTTTTCCATAGTAAATTTTGCAAAAAATAATTTTTTACTCTCGCAAATTTTAAATAAGCAAGGGATTGCCTTTTCTATAGTAAATTTTGCAAAAAAATAATTTTTTACTGTCGTAAATTTTAATTGCGCCAGGGATTGCCTTTGCTATAGTAAATTTTTCAAAAATTAATTTTTTACTGTCGAAAATTTTGATTACGCCAGGGATTACCTTTTCTATAGTAAATGTTTCAAAAAATAATTTACTACTGTCGCAAATTTTAATTGCGCCAGGGATTGCCTTTTCTATAGTAAATTTTGCAAAAATTAATTTTTTACTGTCGCAAATTTTAATTACGCCAGGGATTGCCTTTTCTATAGTAAATTTTTCAAAAATTCATTTTATACTGTCGCAAATTTTAAATCCGCCAGGGATTGCCTTTTCTATAGTAAATTTTGCACAAAATAATTTTTTACTGTCTCAAATTTTAATTACGCCAGGGATTGCCTTTTCTACAGTAAATTTTCAAAAATTAATTTTTTACTGTCGGAAATTTAAATCCGCCAGGGATTGCCTTTTCTGTAGTAAATTTTGCAAAAAATAATGTTTTACTGTCGCAAATTTTAATTGCGCCAGGGGTTGCCTTTGCTATAGTAATTTTTTCAAAAATTAATTCTTTACTGTCGAAAATTATAAATAAGCCACGGATTGCCTTTTCTACAGTAAATTTTTCAAAAATTAATTTTTTACTCTCGCAAATTTTAATTGCGCCAGGGATTGCCTTTTCTATAGTAAATTCTTCACAAATTAATTTTTTACTGTCGCAAATTTTAAATACGCCAGGGATTGCATTTTCTATAGTAAATTATTCAAAAAATAATTTTTTACTGTCGCAAATTTTAATTGCGCCAGGGATTGCCTTTTCTACAGTAAATTTTGCAAAAAATAATTTTTTACTGTCGCAAATTTTAATTGCGCCAGGGATTGCTTTTTCTACAGTAAATTTTTCAAAAATAATTTTTTACTGTCGCAAATTTTAATTACGCCATGGATTGCCTTTTTTATAGTAATTTTTTCAAAAATTAATTTTTTACTGTCGCAAATTTTAAATACGCCAGGTATTGCCTTTTCTATAGTAAATTTTGCAAAAAATAATTTTTTACTGTCGCAAATTTTAATTACGCCAAGGATTGCCTTTTCTACAGTAAATTTTTCAAAAATTAATTTTTTACTGTCACAAATTTTAAATCCGCCAGGGATTGCCTTTTCTATAGTAAATTATTCAAAAAATAATTTTTTACTGTCGCAAATTTTAATTGCGCCAGGGATTGCCTCTTCTATAGTAAATTTTTTCAAAAATTAATTTTTTACTGTCGAGAATTTTAAATACGCCAGGGATTGCCTTTTCTATAGTAAATTTTGCAAAAATAATTTTTTACTGTCGCAAATTTTAATTGCGCCAGGGATTGCCTTTTCTATAGTAAATTATTCAAAAAATAATTTTTTACTGTCGCAAATTTTAATTACGCCAGGGATTGCCTTTTCTATAGTAAATTATTCAAAAAATAATTTTTTACTGTCGCAAATTTTAATTGCGCCAAGGATTGCCTTTTCTATAGTAAATTATGCAAAAAATAATTTTTTACTGTCGCTAATTTTAATTGCGCCAGGGATTGCCTTTTCTATAGTAAATTTTTCAAAAATTAATTTTTTACTGTCGCAAAATTTAAATCCGCCAGGGATTGCCTTTTCTATAGTAAATTTTTCACAAATTAATTTTTTACTGTCGCAAATTTTAATTGCGCCAGGGATTGCCTTTTCTACAGTAAATTTTTCAAAAAATAATTTTTTACTGTCGCAAATTTTAAATCCGCCAGGGATTGCCTTTTCTATAGTAAATTATTCAAAAAATAATTTTTTACTGTCGCAAATTTTAAATACGCCAGGGATTGCCTTTTCTATAGTAAATTTTTCAAAAAATAATTTTCTACTGTCGCAAATTTTAATTGCGCCAGGGATTGCCTTTTCTACAGTAAATTTTTCAAAAAAGAATTTTTTACTGTCGCAAATTTTAATTACGCCACAGATTGCCTTTTCTATAGTAAATTATTCAAAAAATAATTTTTTACTGTCGCAAATTTTAATTGCCACAAGGATTGCCTTTTCTATAGTAAATTATTCAAAAAATAATTTTTTACTGTCGCAAATTTTAATTACGCCAGGGATTGCCTTTTCTATAGTAAATTTTTCAAAAATTAATTTTTTACTGTCGCAAATTTTAAATACGCCAGGGATTTCCTTTTCTATAGTAAATTTTGCAAAAAATATTTTTTTACTGTCGCAAATTTTAATTACGCCAAGGATTGCCTTTTCTACAGTAAATTTTTCAAAAATTAATTTTTTACTGTCGCAAATTTTAAATCCGCCAGGGATTGCCTTTTCTATAGTAAATTATTCCAAAAATAATTTTTTACTGTCGCAAATTTTAATTGCGCCAGGGATTGCCTTTTCTATAGTAAAATTTTTCAAAATTAATTTTTTACTGTCGAAAATTTGAAATACGCCAGGGATTGCCTTTTCTATAGTAAATTTTGCAAAAAATAATTTTTTACTGTCGCAAATTTGAATTACGCCAGGGATTGACTTTTCTACAGTAAATTTTTCAAAAATTAATTTTTTACTGTCGCAAAATTTAAATCTGGCAGGGATTGCCTTTTCTATAGTAAATTATTCAAAAAATAATTTTTTACTGTCGCAAATTTTAATTGCGCCAGGGATTGCCTTTTCTACAGTAAATTTTGCAAAAAATAATTTTTTACTGTCGCAAATTTTGATTACGCCAGGGATTGCCTTTTCTATAGTAAATTTTTCAAAAACTAATTTTTTACTGTCGCAAATTTTAATTGCGCCAAGGATTGCCTTTTCTATCGTAAATTTTTCAAAAAATAATTTTCTACTGTCGCAAATTTTAAATACGCCAGGTATTGCATTTTCTATAGTAAATTTTTCAAAATTTAATTTTATACTGTCCCAAATTTTAAATCCGCCAGGGATTGCCTTTTCTATAGTAAATTATTCAAAAAATAATTTTTTACTGTCGCAAATTTTAAATACGCCAGGGATTGCCTTTTCTATAGTAAATTTTTCAAAAAATAAATTTCTACTGTCGCAAATTTTAATTGCGCCAGGGATTGCCTTTTCTACAGTAAATTTTTCAAAAAATAATTTTTTACTGTCGCAAATTTTAATTACGCCAGGGATTGCCTTTTCTATAGTAAATTATTCAAAAAATAATTTTTTACTGTCGCAAATTTTAATTGCGCCAAGGATTACCTTTTCTATAGTAAATTATTCAAAAAATAATTTTTTACTGTCGCAAATTTTAATTGCGCCAGGGATTGCCTTTTCTATAGTAAATTTTTCAAAAATTAATTTTTTACTGTCGCAAATTTTAAATCCGCCAGGGATTGCCTTTTCTATAATAAATTTTTCACAAATTAATTTTTTACTGTCGCAAATTTTAATTGCGCCAAAGATTGCCGTTTCTACAGTAAATTTTTCAAAAAATAATTTTTTACTGTCTCGAATTTTAAATCCGCCAGGGATTGCCTTTTCTATAGTAAATTATTCAAAAAATAATTTTTTACTGTCGCAAATTTTAATTGCGCCAGGGATTGCCTTTTCTACAGTAAATTTTGCAAAAAATAATTTTTTACTGTCGCAAATTTTAATTGCGCCAGGGATTGCCTTTTCTACAGTAAATTTTTCAAAAAATAATTTTTTACTGTCGCAAATTTTAATTACGCCAGGGATTGCCTTTTCTATAGTAAATTTTTCAAAAATTAATTTTTTACTGTCGCAAATTTTAAATACGCCAGGGATTGCCTTTTCTATAGTAAATTTTGCAAAAAATAATTTTTTACTGTCGCAAATTTTACTTACGCCAAGGATTGCCTTTTCTACAGTAAATTTTTCAAAAATTAATTTTTTACTGTCGCAAATTTTATATCCGCCAGGGATTGCTTTTTCTATATTAAATTATTCAAAAAATAATTTTTTAATGTCGCAAATTTTAATTGCGCCAGGGATTGCCTTTTCTGTAGTAAATTTTTCAAAAATTAATTTTTTACTGTCGAAAATTTTAAATACGCCAGGGATTGCCTTTTCTATAGTAAATTTTCCAAAAAATAATTTTTTACTGTCGCAAATTTTAATTACGCCAGGGATTGCCTTTTCTACAGTAAATTTTTCAAAAATTAATTTTTTACTGTCGCAAATTTTAAATCCGCCAGGGATTGCCTTTTCTATAGTAAATTATTCAAAAAAATATTTTTTACTGTCGCAAATTTTAATTGCGCCAGGAATTGCCTTTTTATAGTAAATTTTGCAAAAAATAATTTTTTACTGTCGCAAATTTTAATTGCGCCAGGGATTGCCTTTTCTACAGTAAATTTTTCAAAAAATAATTTTTTACTGTCGCAAATTTTAATTACGCCAGGGATTGCCTTTTCTATAGTAATTTTTTCAAAAATTAATTTTTTACAGTCGCAAATTTTAAATACGCCAGGGATTGCCTTTTCTATAGTAAATTTTGCAATAAATAATTTTTTACTGTCGCAAATTTTAATTACGCCAAGGATTGCCTTTTCTACAGTAAATTTTTCAAAAATTAATTTTTTACTGTCGCAAATTTTAAATCCGCCAGGGATTGCCTTTTCTATAGTAAATTTTTCAAAAATTAATTTTTTACTGTCGCAAATTTTAATTGCGCCAGGGATTGCCTTTTCTATAGTAAATTTTGCAAAAAATAATTTTTTACTGTCGCAAATTTTACTTACGCCAAGGATTGCCTTTTCTACAGTAAATTTTTCAAAAATTAATTTTTTACTGTCGCAAATTTTATATCCGCCAGGGATTGCCTTTTCTATATTAAATTATTCAAAAAATAATTTTTTAATGTCGCAAATTTTAATTGCGCCAGGGATTGCCTTTTCTATAGTAAATTATTCAAAAAATAATTTTTTACTGTCGCAAATTTTAATTGCGCCAAGGATTGCCTTTTCTATAGTAAATTATGCAAAAAATAATTTTTTACTGTCGCTAATTTTAATTGCGCCAGGGATTGCCTTTTCTATAGTAAATTTTTCAAAAATTAATTTTTTACTGTCGCAAATTTTAAATCCGCCAGGGATTGCCTTTTCTATAGTAAATTTTTCACAAATTAATTTTTTACTGTCGCAAATTTTAATTGCGCCAGGGATTGCCTTTTCTACAGTAAATTTTTCAAAAAATAATTTTTTACTGTCGCAAATTTTAAATCCGCCAGGGATTGCCTTTTCTATAGTAAATTATTCAAAAAATAATTTTTTACTGTCGCAAATTTTAAATACGCCAGGGATTGCCTTTTCTACAGTAAATTTTTCAAAAAATAATTTTCTACTGTCGCAAATTTTAATTGGGCCAGGGATTGCCTTTTCTACAGTAAATTTTTCAAAAAAGAATTTTTTACTGTCGCAAATTTTAATTACGCCACAGATTGCCTTTTCTCTAGTAAATTATTCAAAAAATAATTTTTTACTGTCGCAAATTTTAATTGCCACAAGGATTGCCTTTTCTATAGTAAATTATTCAAAAAATAATTTTTTACTGTCGCAAATTTTAATTACGCCAGGGATTGCCTTTTCTATAGTAAATTTTTCAAAAATTAATTTTTTACTGTCGCAAATTTTAAATACGCCAGGGATTGCCTTTTCTATAGTAAATTTTGCAAAAAATAATTTTTTACTGTCGCAAATTTTAATTACGCCAAGGATTGCCTTTTCTACAGTAAATTTTTCAAATATTAATTTTTTACTGTCGCAAATTTTAAATCCGCCAGGGATTGCCTTTTCTATAGTAAATTATTCCAAAAATAATTTTTTACTGTCGCAAATTTTAATTGCGCCAGGGATTGCCTTTTCTATAGTAAATTTTTCAAAAATTAATTTTTTACTGTCGAAAATTTTAAATACGCCAGGGATTGACTTTTCTACAGTAAATTTTTCAAAAATTAATTTTTTACTGTCGCAAAATTTAAATCTGGCAGGGATTGCCTTTTCTATAGTAAATTATTCAAAAAATAATTTTTTACTGTCGCAAATTTTAATTGCGCCAGGGATTGCCTTTTCTGCAGTAAATTTTGCAAAAAATAATTTTTTACTGTCGAAAATTTTGATTACGCCAGGGATTGCCTTTTCTATAGTAAATTTTTCAAAAACTAATTTTTTACTGTCGCAAATTTTAATTGCGCCAAGGATTGCCTTTTCTATCGTAAATTTTTCAAAAAATAATTTTCTACTGTCGCAAATTTTAAATACGCCAGGTATTGCATTTTCTATAGTAAATTTTTCAAAATTTAATTTTATACTGTCCCAAATTTTAAATCCGCCAGGGATTGCCTTTTCTATAGTAAATTATTCAAAAAATAATTTTTTACTGTCGCAAATTTTAAATACGCCAGGGATTGCCTTTTCTATAGTAAATTTTTCAAAAAATAAATTTCTACTGTCGCAAATTTTAATTGCGCCAGGGATTGCCTTTTCTACAGTAAATTTTTCAAAAAATAATTTTTTACTGTCGCAAATTTTAATTACGCCAGGGATTGCCTTTTGTATAGTAAATTATTCAAAAAATAATTTTTTACTGTCGCAAATTTTAATTGCGCCAAGGATTGCCTTTTCTATAGTAAATTATTCAAAAAATAATTTTTTACTGTCGCAAATTTTAATTGCGCCAGGGATTGCCTTTTCTATAGTAAATTTTTCAAAAATTAATTTTTTACTGTCGCAAATTTTAAATCCGCCAGGGATTGCCTTTTCTATAATAAATTTTTCACAAATTAATTTTTTACTGTCGCAAATTTTAATTGCGCCAGGGATTGCCGTTTCTACAGTAAATTTTTCAAAAAATAATTTTTTACTGTCTCAAATTTTAAATCCGCCAGGGATTGCCTTTTCTATAGTAAATTATTCAAAAAATAATTTTTTACCGTCGCAAATTTTAATTGCGCCAGGGATTGCCTTTTCTACAGTAAATTTTGCAAAAAATAATTTTTTACTGTCGCAAATTTTAATTGCGCCAGGGATTGCCTTTTCTACAGTAAATTTTTCAAAAAATAATTTTTTACTGTCGCAAATTTTAATTACGCCAGGGATTGCCTTTTCTATAGTAAATTTTTCAAAAATTAATTTTTTACTGTCGCAAATTTTAATTGCGCCAGGGATTGCCTTTTCTACAGTAAATTTTTCAAAAAATAATTTTTTACTGTCGCAAATTTTAATTGCGCCAGGGATTGCCTTTTCTATAGTAAATTTTGCAAAAAAATAATTTTTTACTGTCGCAAATTTTAATTGCGCCAGGGATTGCCTTTTCTACAGTAAATTTTTCAAAAAATAATTTTCCACTGTCGCAAATTTTAATTACGCCAGGGTTTGCCTTTTCTACAGTAAATTTTTCAAAAAATAATTTTTTACTATCGCAAATTTTAAATACTCCAGGGATTGCCTTTTCTATAGTAAATTTTTCACAAATTAATTTTCTACTGTCGCAAATTTTAAATACCCCCCGGAATGCCATTTCTATAGTAAATTTTTCACAAATTAATTTTTTACTGTCGCAAATTTTAAATACGCCAGGGATTGCCTTTTCTATAGTAAATTTTGCAAAAAATATAATTTTTTACTGTCGCAAATTTTAATTGCGCCAGGGATTGCCTTTTCTATAGAAAATTTTGCAAAAAATAATTTTTTAATGTCGAAAATTTTAATTACGCCAGGGATTGCCTTTTCTATTGTAAATTTTTCAAAAATTAATTTTTTACTGTCGCAAATTTTAAATACGCCAGGGATTGCCTTTTCTATAGTAAATTTTTCAAAATTTAATTTTATACTTTCGCAAATTTTAAATCCGCCAGGGATTGCCTTTTCTACAGTAAATTTTGCAAAAAATAATTGTTTACTGTCGCAAATTTTAAATCCGCCAGGGATTGCCTTTTCTATAGTAAATTATTCACAAATTAATTTTCTACTGTCGCAAATTTTAATTGCGCCAGGGATTGCCTTTTATATAGTAAATTTTTCAAAAATTAATTTTTTACTGTCGCAAATTTTAATTAAGCCAGGGATTGCCTTTTCTATAGTAAATTTTTCAAAAATTAATTTTTTACTGTCGCAAATTTTAATTGCGCCATGGGATTGCCTTTTCTACAGTAAATTTTTCAAAAAATAATTTTTTACTGTCGCAAATTTTAATTGCGCCAGGGATTGCCTTTTCTATAGTAAATTTTGCAAAAAAATAATATTTTACTGTCGCAAATTTTAATTGCGCCAGGGATTGCCTTTTCTACAGTAAATTTTTCAAAAAATAATTTTCTACTGTCGCAAATTTTAATTACGCCAGGGATTGCCTTTTCTACAGTAAATTTTTCAAAAAATAATTTTTTTCTGTCGCAAATTTTAAATACGCCAGGGATTGCCTTTTCTATAGTAAATTTTTCACAAATTAATTTTCTACTGTCGCAAATTTTAAATACGCCAGGGATTGCCATTTCTATAGTAAATTTTTCACAAATTAATTTTTTACTGTCGCAAATTTTAAATACGCCAGGGATTGTCTTTTCTATAGTAAATTTTGCAAAAAATATAATTTTTTACTGTCGCAAATTTTAATTGCGCCAGGGATTGCCTTTTCTATAGTAAATTTTTCAAAAAATAATTTTTTAATGTCGAAAATTTTAATTACGCCAGGGATTGCCTTTTCTATAGTAAATTTTTCAAAAATTAATTTTTTACTGTCGCAAATTTTAAATACGCCAGGGATTGCCTTTTCTATAGAAAATTCTTCAAAATTTAATTTTATACTGTCGCAAATTTTAAATACGCCAGGGATTGCCTTTTCTACAGTAAATTTTGCAAAAAATTATTTTTTACTGTCGCAAATTTTAATTGCGCCAGGGATTGCTTTTTCTATAGTAAATTTTTCACAAATTAATTTTTTACTGTCGCAAATTTTAATTGCGCCAGGTATTGCCATTTCTACAGTAAATTTTTCAAAAAATAATTTTTTACTGTCGCAAATATTAAATCCGCCAGGGATTGCCTTTTCTATAGTAAATTATTCAAAAAATAATTTTTTAATGTCGCAAATTTTAATTGCGCCAGGGATTGCCTTTTCTATAGTAAATTTTGCAAAAAATAATTTTTTACTGTCGCAAATTTTAATTGCGCCAAGGATTGCCTTTTCTATAGTAAATTATTCAAAAAATAATTTTATACTGTCGCAAATTTTAAATACGCCAGGGATTGCCTTTTCTGCAGTAAATTTTTCACAAATTAATTTTTTACTGTCGCAAATTTTAGTTACGCCAGGGATTGCCTTTTCTACAGTAAATTAATCAAAAAACAATTTTTTACTGTCGCAAATTTTAATTGCGCCAGGGATTGCCTATTCTATAGTAAATTTTGCAAAAAATAATTTTTTAATGTCGCAAATTTTAATTGCGCCAGGGATTGCCTTTTCTATAGTAAATTATTCAAAAAATAATTTTATACTGTCGCAAATTTTAAATACGCAAGGGATTGCCTTTTCTACAGTAAATTTTTCACAAATTAATTTTTTACTGTCTCAAATTTTAATTACGCCAGGGATAGCCTTTCTACAGTAAATTTTTCAAAAACTAATTTTTTACTGTCGCAAATTTTAATTGCGCCAGAGATTACCTTTTCTATAGTAAATAATTCAAAAAATAATTTTTTACTGTCGCAAATTTTAATTGCGCCAGGGATTGCCTTTTCCATAGTAAATTTTGCAAAAAATAATTTTTTACTCTCGCAAATTTTAAATAAGCAAGGGATTGCCTTTTCTATAGTAAATTTTGCAAAAAAATAATTTTTTACTGTCGTAAATTTTAATTGCGCCAGGGATTGCCTTTGCTATAGTAAATTTTTCAAAAATTAATTTTTTACTGTCGAAAATTTTGATTACGCCAGGGATTACCTTTTCTATAGTAAATGTTTCAAAAAATAATTTACTACTGTCGCAAATTTTAATTGCGCCAGGGATTGCCTTTTCTATAGTAAATTTTGCAAAAATTAATTTTTTACTGTCGCAAATTTTAATTACGCCAGGGATTGCCTTTTCTATAGTAAATTTTTCAAAAATTCATTTTATACTGTCGCAAATTTTAAATCCGCCAGGGATTGCCTTTTCTATAGTAAATTTTGCAAAAAATAATTTTTTACTGTCTCAAATTTTAATTACGCCAGGGATTGCCTTTTCTACAGTAAATTTTTCAAAAATTAATTTTTTACTGTCGGAAATTTAAATCCGCCAGGGATTGCCTTTTCTGTAGTAAATTTTGCAAAAAATAATGTTTTACTGTCGCAAATTTTAATTGCGCCAGGGGTTGCCTTTGCTATAGTAATTTTTTCAAAAATTAATTCTTTACTCTCGAAAATTATAAATAAGCCACGGATTGCCTTTTCTACAGTAAATTTTTCAAAAATTAATTTTTTACTCTCGCAAATTTTAATTGCGCCAGGGATTGCCTTTTCTATAGTAAATTCTTCACAAATTAATTTTTTACTGTCGCAAATTTTAAATACGCCAGGGATTGCCTTTTCTATAGTAAATTATTCAAAAAATAATTTTTTACTGTCGCAAATTTTAATTGCGCCAGGGATTGCCTTTTCTACAGTAAATTTTGCAAAAAATAATTTTTTACTGTCGCAAATTTTAATTGCGCCAGGGATTGCCTTTTCTACAGTAATTTTTTCTAAAAATAATTTTTTACTGTCGCAAATTTTAATTACGCCATGGATTGACTTTTCTATAGTAATTTTTTCAAAAATTAATTTTTTACTGTCGCAAATTTTAAATACGCCTGGGATTGCCTTTTCTATAGTAAATTTTGCAAAAAATAATTTTTTACTGTCGCAAATTTTAATTACGCCAAGGATTGCCTTTTCTACAGTAAATTTTTCAAAAATTAATTTTTTACTGTCACAAATTTTAAATCCGCCAGGGATTGCCTTTTCTATAGTAAATTATTCAAAAAATAATTTTTTACTGTCGCAAATTTTAATTGCGCCCGGGATTGCCTCTTCTATAGTAAATTTTTCAAAAATTAATTTTTTACTGTCGAGAATTTTAAATACGCCAGGGATTGCCTTTTCTATAGTAAATTTTGCAAAAAATAATTTTTTACTGTCGCAAATTTTAATTGCGCCAGGGATTGCCTTTTCTATAGTAAATTATTCAAAAAATAATTTTTTACTGTCGCAAATTTTAATTACGCCAGGGATTGCCTTTTCTATAGTAAATTATTCAAAAAATAATTTTTTACTGTCGCAAATTTTAATTGCGCCAAGGATTGCCTTTTCTATAGTAAATTATGCAAAAAATAATTTTTTACTGTCGCTAATTTTAATTGCGCCAGGGATTGCCTTTTCTATAGTAAATTTTTCAAAAATTAATTTTTTACTGTCGCAAAATTTAAATCCGCCAGGGATTGCCTTTTCTATAGTAAATTTTTCACAAATTAATTTTTTACTGTCGCAAATTTTAATTGCGCCAGGGATTGCCTTTTCTACAGTAAATTTTTCAAAAAATAATTTTTTACTGTCGCAAATTTTAAATCCGCCAGGGATTGCCTTTGCTATAGTAAATTATTCAAAAAATAATTTTTTACTGTCGCAAATTTTAAATACGCCAGGGATTGCCTTTTCTATAGTCAATTTTTAAAAAAATAATTTTCTACTGTCGAAAATTTTAAATACGCCAGGGATTGCCTTTTCTATAGTAAATTTTGCAAAAAATAATTTTTTACTGTCGCAAATTTTAATTACGCCAGGGATTGACTTTTCTAAAGTAAATTTTTCAAAAATTAATTTTTTACTGTCGCAAAATTTAAATCTGGCAGGGATTGCCTTTTCTATAGTAAATTATTCAAAAAATAATTTTTTACTGTCGCAAATTTTAATTGCGCCAGGGATTGCCTTTTCTACAGTAAATTTTGCAAAAAATAATTTTTTACTGTCGCAAATTTTGATTACGCCAGGGATTGCCTTTTCTATAGTAAATTTTTCAAAAACTAATTTTTTACTGTCGCAAATTTTAATTGCGCCAAGGATTGCCTTTTCTATCGTAAATTTTTCAAAAAATAATTTTCTACTGTCGCAAATTTTAAATACGCCAGGTATTGCATTTTCTATAGTAAATTTTTCAAAATTTAATTTTATACTGTCCCAAATTTTAAATCCGCCAGGGATTGCCTTTTCTATAGTAAATTATTCAAAAAATAATTTTTTACTGTCGCAAATTTTAAATACGCCAGGGATTGCCTTTTCTATAGTAAATTTTTCAAAAAATAATTTTTTACTGTCGCAAATTTTAATTACGCCAGGGATTGCCTTTTCTATAATAAATTTTTCACAAATTAATTTTTTACTGTCGCAAATTTTAATTACGCCAGGGATTGCCGTTTCTACAGTAAATTTTTCAAAAAATAATTTTTTACTGTCTCAAATTTTAAATCCGCCAGGGATTGCCTTTTCTATAGTAAATTATTCAAAAAATAATTTTTTACTGTCGCAAATTTTAATTGCGCCAGGGATTGCCTTTTCTACAGTAAATTTTGCAAAAAATAATTTTTTACTGTCGCAAATTTTAATTGCGCCAGGGATTGCCTTTTCTACAGTAAATTTTTCAAAAAATAATTTTTTACTGTCGCAAATTTTAATTACGCCAGGGATTGCCTTTTCTATAGTAAATTTTTCAAAAATTAATTTTTTACTGTCGCAAATTTTAAATACGCCAGGGATTGCCTTTTCTATAGTAAATTTTGCAAAAAATAATTTTTTACTGTCGCAAATTTTACTTACGCCAAGGATTGCCTTTTCTACAGTAAATTTTTCAAAAATTAATTTTTTACTGTCGCAAATTTTATATCCGCCAGGGATTGCTTTTTCTATATTAAATTATTCAAAAAATAATTTTTTAATGTCGCAAATTTTAATTGCGCCAGGGATTGCCTTTTCTGTAGTAAATTTTTCAAAAATTAATTTTTTACTGTCGAAAATTTTAAATACGCCAGGGATTGCCTTTTCTATAGTAAATTTTCCAAAAAATAATTTTTTACTGTCGCAAATTTTAATTACGCCAGGGATTGCCTTTTCTACAGTAAATTTTTCAAAAATTAATTTTTTACTGTCGCAAATTTTAAATCCGCCAGGGATTGCCTTTTCTATAGTAAATTATTCAAAAAAATATTTTTTACTGTCGCAAATTTTAATTGCGCCAGGAATTGCCTTTTTATAGTAAATTTTGCAAAAAATGTTTTTTTACTGTCGCAAATTTTAATTGCGCCAGGGATTGCCTTTTCTACAGTAAATTTTTCAAAAAATAATTTTTTACTGTCGCAAATTTTAATTACGCCAGGGATTGCCTTTTCTATAGTAAATTATTCAAAAAATAATTTTTTACTGTCGCAAATTTTAATTACGCCAGGGATTGCCTTTTCTATAGTAAATTTTTCAAAAATTAATTTTTTACTGTCGCAAATTTTAAATACGCCAGGGATTGCCTTTTCTATGGTAAATTTTGCAAAAAATAATTTTTTACTGTCGCAAATTTTAATTACGCCAAGGATTGCCTTTTCTACAGTAAATTTTTCAAAAATTAATTTTTTACTGTCGCAAATTGCAAATTTTAAATCCGCCAGGGATTGCCTTTTCTATAGTAAATTATTCAAAAAATAATTTTTTACTGTCGCAAATTTTAATTGCGCCAGGGATTGCCTTTTCTATAGTAAATTTTGCATAAAATAATTTTTTACTGTCGAAAATTTTAATTACGCCAGGGATTGCCATTTCTATAGCAAATTTTTCAAAAACTAATTTTTTACTGTCGCAAATTTTAATTGCGCCAGGGATTACCTTTTCTATAGTAAATTTTTCAAAAAATAATTTTCTACTGTTGCAAATTTTAAATACGCCAGGGATTGCCTTTTCTATAGTAAATTTTTCAAAATTTAATTTTATACTGTCCCAAATTTTAAATCCGCCAGGGATTGCCTTTTTTATAGTAAATTATTCAAAAAATAATTTTTTACTGTCGCAAATTTTAAATACGCCAGGGTTTGCCTTTTCTATAGTAAATTTTTCAAAAAATAATTTTCTACTGTGGCAAATTTTAATTACGCCAGGGATTGCCTTTTCTACAGTAAATTTTTCAAAAAATAATTTTTTACTGTCGCAAATTTTAATTACGCCAGAGATTGCCTTTCTATAGTAAATTTTAAAAAAATAATTTTTTACTGTCGCAAATTTTAATTACGCCAGGGATTGCCTTTTCTATAGTAAAATATTCAAAAAATAATTTTTTACTGTCGCAAATTTTAATTGCGCCAAGGATTGCCTTTTCTATAGTAAATTATTCAAAAAATAATTTTTTACTGTCGCAAATTTTAATTGCGCCAGGGATTGCCTTTTCTATAGTAAATTTTTCAAAAATTAATTTTTTACTGTCGCAAATTTTAAATCCGCCAGGGATTGCCTTTTCTATAATAAATTTTTCACAAATTAATTTTTTACTGTCGCAAATTTTAATTGCGCCAGGGATTGCCGTTTCTACAGTAAATTTTTCAAAAAATAATTTTTTACTGTCTCAAATTTTAAATCCGCCAGGGATTGCCTTTTCTATAGTAAATTATTCAAAAAATAATTTTTTACTGTCGCAAATTTTAATTGCGCCAGGGATTGCCTTTTCTACAGTAAATTTTGCAAAAAATAATTTTTTACTGTCGCAAATTTTAATTGCGCCAGGGATTGCCTTTTCTACAGTAAATTTTTCAAAAAATAATTTTTTACTGTCGCAAATTTTAATTACGCCAGGGATTGCCTTTTCTATAGTAAATTTTTCAAAAATTAATTTTTTACTGTCGCAAATTTTAAATACGCCAGGGATTGCCTTTTCTATAGTAAATTTTGCAAAAAATAATTTTTTACTGTCGCAAATTTTACTTACGCCAAGGATTGCCTTTTCTACAGTAAATTTTTCAAAAATTAATTTTTTACTGTCGCAAATTTTATATCCGCCAGGGATTGCTTTTTCTATATTAAATTATTCAAAAAATAATTTTTTAATGTCGCAAATTTTAATTGCGCCAGGGATTGCCTTTTCTGTAGTAAATTTTTCAAAAATTAATTTTTTACTGTCGAAAATTTTAAATACGCCAGGGATTGCCTTTTCTATAGTAAATTTTCCAAAAAATAATTTTTTACTGTCGCAAATTTTAATTACGCCAGGGATTGCCTTTTCTACAGTAAATTTTTCAGAAATTAATTTTTTACTGTCGCAAATTTTAAATCCGCCAGGGATTGCCTTTTCTATAGTAAATTATTCAAAAAATAATTTTTTACTGTCGCAAATTTTAATTGCGCCAGGGATTGCCTTTTCTACAGTAAATTTTGCAAAAAATAATTTTTTACTGTCGCAAATTTTAATTGCGCCAGGGATTGCCTTTTCTACAGTAAATTTTTCAAAAAATAATTTTTTACTGTCGCAAATTTTAATTACGCCAGGGATTGCCTTTTCTATAGTAAATTTTTCAAAAATTAATTTTTTACTGTCGCAAATTTTAAATACGCCAGGAATTGCCTTTTTATAGTAAATTTTGCAAAAAATAATTTTTTACTGTCGCAAATTTTAATTGCGCCAGGGATTGCCTTTTCTACAGTAAATTTTTCAAAAAATAATTTTTTACTGTCGCAAATTTTAATTACGCCAGGGATTGCCTTTTCTATAGTAAATTATTCAAAAAATAATTTTTTACTGTCGCAAATTTTAATTACGCCAGGGATTGCCTTTTCTATAGTAAATTTTTCAAAAATTAATTTTTTACTGTCGCAAATTTTAAATACGCCAGGGATTGCCTTTTCTATGGTAAATTTTGCAAAAAATAATTTTTTTCTGTCGCAAATTTTAATTACGCCAAGGATTGCCTTTTCTACAGTAAATTTTTCAAAAATTAATTTTTTACTGTCGCAAATTGCAAATTTTAAATCCGCCAGGGATTGCCTTTTCTATAGTAAATTATTCAAAAAATAATTTTTTACTGTCGCAAATTTTAATTGCGCCAGGGATTGCCTTTTCTATAGTAAATTTTGCATAAAATAATTTTTTACTGTCGAAAATTTTAATTACGCCAGGGATTGCCATTTCTATAGCAAATTTTTCAAAAACTAATTTTTTACTGTCGCAAATTTTAATTGCGCCAGGGATTACCTTTTCTATAGTAAATTTTTCAAAAAATAATTTTCTACTGTTGCAAATTTTAAATCCGCCAGGGATTGCCTTTTCTATAGTAAATTTTTCAAAATTTAATTTTATACTGTCCCAAATTTTAAATCCGCCAGGGATTGCCTTTTTTATAGTAAATTATTCAAAAAATAATTTTTTACTGTCGCAAATTTTAAATACGCCAGGGTTTGCCTTTTCTATAGTAAATTTTTCAAAAAATAATTTTCTACTGTGGCAAATTTTAATTGCGCCAGGGATTGCCTTTTCTACAGTAAATTTTTCAAAAAATAATTTTTTACTGTCGCAAATTTTAATTACGCCAGAGATTGCCTTTCTATAGTAAATTATTCAAAAAATAATTTTTTACTGTCGCAAATTTTAATTGCGACAAGGATTGCCTTTTCTATAGTAAATTATTCAAAAAATAATTTTTTACTGTCGCAAATTTTAATTACACCAGGGATTGCCTTTTCTATATTAAATTTTTCAAAAATTAATTTTTTACTGTCGCAAATTTTAAATACGCCAGGGATTGCCTTTTCTATAGTAAATTATTCAAAAAATAATTTTTTACTGTCGCAAATTTTAATTACGCCAGGAATTGCCTTTTCTATAGTAAATTTTTCAAAAATTAATTTTTTACTGTCGCAAATTTTAAATCCGCCAGGGATTGCCTTTTCTATAGTAAATTATTCAAAAAATAATTTTTTACTGTCGCAAATTTTAATTGCGCCAGGGATTGCCTTTTCTATAGTAAATTTTGCATAAAATAATTTTTTACTGTCGAAAATTTTAATTACGCCAGGGATTGCCATTTCTATAGGAAATTTTTCAAAAACTAATTTTTTACTGTCGCAAATTTTAATTGCGCCAGGGATTACCTTTTCTATAGTAAATTTTTCAAAAAATAATTTTCTACTGTTGCAAATTTTAAATACGCCAGGGATTGCCTTTTCTATAGTAAATTTTTCAAAATTTAATTTTATACTGTCCCAAATTTTAAATCCGCCAGGGATTGCCTTTTTTATAGTAAATTATTCAAAAAATAATTTTTTACTGTCGCAAATTTTAAATACGCCAGGGTTTGCCTTTTCTATAGTAAATTTTTCAAAAAATAATTTTCTACTGTGGCAAATTTTAATTGCGCCAGAGATTACCTTTTCTATAGTAAATTATTCAAAAAATAATTTTTTACTGTCGCAAATTTTAATTGCGCCAGGGATTGCCTTTTCCATAGTAAATTTTGCAAAAAATAATTTTTTACTCTCGCAAATTTTAAATAAGCAAGGGATTGCCTTTTCTATAGTAAATTTTGCAAAAAAATAATTTTTTACTGTCGTAAATTTTAATTGCGCCAGGGATTGCCTTTGCTATAGTAAATTTTTCAAAAATTATTTTTTTACTGTCGAAAATTTTGATTACGCCAGGGATTGCCTTTTCTATAGTAAATGTTTCAAAAAATAATTTTCTACTGTCGCAAATTTTAATTGCGGCAGGGATTGCCTTTTCTATAGTAAATTTTGCAAAAATTAATTTTTTACTGTCGCAAATTTAAATTACGCCAGGGATTGCCTTTTCTATAGTAAATTTTTCAAAAATTCATTTTATACTGTCGCAAATTTTAAATCCGCCAGGGATTGCCTTTTCTATAGTAAATTTTGCAAAAAATAATTTTTTACTGTCTCAAATTTTAATTACGCCAGGGATTGCCTTTTCTACAGTAAATTTTCCAAAAATTAATTTTTTACTGTCGGAAATTTAAATCCGCCAGGGATTGCCTTTTCTGTAGTAAATTTTGCAAAAAATAATGTTTTACTGTCGCAAATTTTAATTGCGCCAGGGATTGCCTTTGCTATAGTAATTTTTTCAAAAATTAATTCTTTACTGTCGAAAATTATAAATAAGCCAGGGATTGCCTTTTCTACAGTAAATTTTTAAAAAATTATTTTTTTACTCTCGCAAATTTTAATTGCGCCAGGGATTGCCTTTTCTATAGTAAATTTTTCACAAATTAATTTTTTACTGTCGCAAATTTTAAATACGCCAGGGATTGCCTTTTCTATAGTAAATTATTCAAAAAATAATTTTTTACTGTCGCAAATTTTAATTGCGCCAGGGATTGCCTTTTCTACAGTAAATTTTGCAAAAAATAATTTTTTACTGTCGCAAATTTTAATTCCGCCAGGGATTGCCTTTTCTACAGTAAATTTTTCAAAAAATAATTTTTTACTGTCGCAAATTTTAATTACGCCAGGGATTGCCTTTTCTATAGTAATTTTTTCAAAAATTAATTTTTTACTGTCGCAAATTTTAAATACGCCAGGGATTGCCTTTTCTATAGTAAATTTTGAAAAAAAATAATTTTTTACTGTCGCAAATTTTAATTACGCCAAGGATTGCCTTTTCTACAGTAAATTTTTCAAAAAATAATTTTTTACTGTCGCAAATTTTAAATACGCCAGGGTTTGCCTTTTCTATAGTAAATTTTTCAAAAAATAATTTTCTACTGTGGCAAATTTTAATTGCGCCAGGGATTGCCTTTTCTACAGTAAATTTTTCAAAAAATAATTTTTTACTGTCGCAAATTTTAATTACGCCAGAGATTGCCTTTCTATAGTAAATTTTTCAAAAAATAATTTTTTACTGTCGCAAATTTTAATTACGCCAGGGATTGCCTTTTCTATAGTAAATTATTCAAAAAATAATTTTTTACTGTCGCAAAATTTAATTGCGCCAGGGATTGCCTTTTCTATAGTAAATTTTTCAAAAATTAATTTTTTACTGTCGCAAATTTTAAATCCGCCAGGGATTGCCTTTTCTATAATAAATTTTTCACAAATTAATTTTTTACTGTCGCAAATTTTAATTGCGCCAGGGATTGCCGTTTCTACAGTAAATTTTTCAAAAATTAATTTTTTACTGTCGCAAATTTTAAATCCGCCAGGGATTGCCTTTTCTATAGTAAATTATTCAAAAAAATATTTTTTACTGTCGCAAATTTTAATTGCGCCAGGAATTGCCTTTTTATAGTAAATTTTGCAAAAAATAATTTTTTACTGTCGCAAATTTTAACTGCGCCAGGGATTGCCTTTTCTACAGTGAATTTTTCAAAAAATAATTTTTTACTGTCGCAAATTTTAATTACGCCAGGGATTGCCTTTTCTATAGTAAATTATTCAAAAAATAATTTTTTACTGTCGCAAATTTTAATTACGCCAGGGATTGCCTTTTCTATAGTAAATTTTTCAAAAATTAATTTTTTACTGTCGCAAATTTTAAATACGCCAGGGATTGCCTTTTCTATGGTAAATTTTGCAAAAAATAATTTTTTACTGTCGCAAATTTTAATTACGCCAAGGATTGCCTTTTCTACAGTAAATTTTTCAAAAATTAATTTTTTACTGTCGCAAATTGCAAATTTTAAATCCGCCAGGGATTGCCTTTTCTATAGTAAATTATTCAAAAAATAATTTTTTACTGTCGCAAATTTTAATTGCGCCAGGGATTGCCTTTTCTATAGTAAATTTTGCATAAAATAATTTTTTACTGTCGAAAATTTTAATTACGCCAGGTATTGCCATTTCTATAGCAAATTTTTCAAAAACTAATTTTTTACTGTCGCAAATTTTAATTGCGCCAGGGATTACCTTTTCTATAGTAAATTTTTCAAAAAATAATTTTCTACTGTTGCAAATTTTAAATACGCCAGGGATTGCCTTTTCTATAGTAACTTTTTCAAAATTTAATTTTATACTGTCCCAAATTTTAAATCCGCCAGGGATTGCCTTTTTTATAGTAAATTATTCAAAAAATAATTTTTTACTGTCGCAAATTTTAAATACGCCAGGGTTTGCCTTTTCTATAGTAAATTTTTCAAAAAATAATTTTCTACTGTGGCAAATTTTAATTGCGCCAGGGATTGCCTTTTCTACAGTAAATTTTTCAAAAAATAATTTTTTACTGTCGCAAATTTTAATTAAGCCAGAGATTGCCTTTCTATAGTAAATTATTCAAAAAATAATTTTTTACTGTCGCAAATTTTAATTGCGACAAGGATTGCCTTTTCTATAGTAAATTATTCAAAAAATAATTTTTTACTGTCGCAAATTTTAATTACACCAGGGATTGCCTTTTCTATATTAAATTTTTCAAAAATTAATTTTTTACTGTCGCAAATTTTAAATACGCCAGGGATTGCCTTTTCTATAGTAAATTATTCAAAAAATAATTTTTTACTGTCGCAAATTTTAATTACGCCAGGGATTGCCTTTTCTATAGTAAATTTTTCAAAAATTAATTTTTTACTGTCGCAAATTTTAAATACGCCAGGGATGATAGCCTTTCTACAGTAAATTTTTCAAAAACTAATTTTTTACTGTCGCAAATTTTAATTGCGCCAGAGATTACCTGTTCTATAGTAAATTATTCAAAAAATAATTTTTTACTGTCGCAAATTTTAATTGCGCCAGGGATTGCCTTTTCCATAGTAAATTTTGCAAAAAAAATTTTTTACTCTCGCAAATTTTAAATAAGCAAGGGATTGCCTTTTCTATAGTAAATTTTGCAAAAAAATAATTTTGTTTACTGTCGTAAATTTTAATTGCGCCAGGGATTTCCTTTGCTATAGTAAATTTTTCAAAAATTAATTTTTTACTGTCGAAAATTTTGATTACGCCAGGGATTGCCTTTTCTATAGTAAATGTTTCAAAAAATAATTTTCTACTGTCGCAAATTTTAATTGCGGCAGGGATTGCCTTTTCTATAGTAAATTTTGCAAAAATTAATTTTTTACTGTCGCAAATTTTAATTACGCCAGGGATTGCCTTTTCTATAGTAAATTTTTCAAAAATTCATTTTATACTGTCGCAAATTTTAAATCCGCCAGGGATTGCCTTTTCTATAGTAAATTTTGCAAAAAATAATTTTTTACTGTCTCAAATTTTAATTACGCCAGGGATTGCCTTTTCTACAGTAAATTTTCCAAAAATTAATTTTTTACTGTCGGAAATTTAAATCCGCCAGGGATTGCCTTTTCTGTAGTAAATTTTGCAACAAATAATGTTTTACTGTCGCAAATTTTAATTGCGCCAGGGATTGCCTTTGCTATAGTAATTTTTTCAAAAATTAATTCTTTACTGTCGAAAATTATAAATAAGCCAGGGATTGCCTTTTCTACAGTAAATTTTTAAAAAATTAATTTTTTACTCTCGCAAATTTTAATTGCGCCAGGGATTGCCTTTTCTATAGTAAATTTTTCACAAATTAATTTTTTACTGTCGCAAATTTTAAATACGCCAGGGATTGCCTTTTCTATAGTAAATTATTCAAAAAATAATTTTTTACTGTCGCAAATTTTAATTGCGCCAGGGATTGCCTTTTCTACAGTAAATTTTGCAAAAAATAATTTTTTACTGTCGCAAATTTTAATTGCGCCAGGGATTGCCTTTTCTACAGTAAATTTTTCAAAAAATAATTTTTTACTGTCGCAAATATTAATTACGCCAGGGATTGCCTTTTCTATAGTAATTTTTTCAAAAATTAATTTTTTACTGTCGCAAATTTTAAATACGCCAGGGATTGCCTTTTCTATAGTAAATTTTGCAAAAAATAATTTTTTACTGTCGCAAATTTTAATTACGCCAAGGATTGCCTTTTCTACAGTAAATTTTTCAAAAATTAATTTTTTACTGTCGCAAATTTTAAATCCGCCAGGGATTGCCTTTTCTATAGTAAATTATTCAAAAAATAATTTTTTACTGTCGCAAATTTTAATTGCGCCAGGGATTGCCTCTTCTATAGTAAATTTTTCAAAAATTAATTTTTTACTGTCGAGATTTTTAAATAGGCCAGGGATTGCCTTTTCTATAGTAAATTTTGCAAAAAATAATTTTTTACTGTCGCAATATTAATTGCGCCAGGGATTGCCTTTTCTATAGTAAATTATTCAAAAAATAATTTTTTACTGTCGCAAATTTTAATTACGCCAGGGATTTCCTTTTCTATAGTAAATTATTCAAAAAATAATTTTTTATCCTCGCAAATTTTAATTGCGCCAAGGATTGCCTTTTCTATAGTAAATTATGCAAAAAATAATTTTTTACTGTCGTTAATTTTAATTGCGCCAGGGATTGCCTTTTCTATAGTAAATTTTTCAAAAATTAATTTTTTACTGTCGCAAATTTTAAATCCGCCAGGGATTGCCTTTTCTATAGTAAATTTTTCACAAATTAATTTTTTACTGTCGCAAATTTTAATAGCGCCAGGGATTGCCTTTTCTACAGTAAATTTTTCAAAAAATAATTTTTTACTGTCGCAAATTTTAAATCCGCCAGGGATTGCCTTTTCTATAGTAAATTATTCAAAAAATAATTTTTTACTGTCGCAAATTTTAAATACGCCAGGGATTGCCTTTTCTATAGTAAATTTTTCAAAAAATAATTTTCTACTGTCGCAAATTTTAATTGCGCCAGGGATTGCCTTCTCTACAGTAAATTTTTCAAAAAAGAATTTTTTACTGTCGCAAATTTTAATTACGCCAGAAATTGCCTTTTCTATAGTAAATTATTCAAAAAATAATTTTTTACTGTCGCAAATTTTAATTGCCACAAGGATTGCCTTTTCTATAGTAAATTATTCAAAAAATAATTTTTTACTGTCGCAAATTTTAATTACGCCAGGGATTGCCTTTTCTATAGTAAATTTTTCAAAAATTAATTTTTTACTGTCGCAAATTTTAAATACGCCAGGGATTGCCTTTTCTATAGTAAATTTTGCAAAAAATAATTTTTTACTGTCGCAAATTTTAATTACGCCAAGGATTGCCTTTTCTACAGTAAATTTTTCAAAAATTAATTTTTACTGTCGCAAATTTTAAATCCGCCAGGGATTGCCTTTTCTATAGTAAATTATTCAAAAAATAATTTTTTACTGTCGCAAATTTTAATTGCGCCAGGGATTGCCTCTTCTATAGTAAATTTTTCAAAAATTAATTTTTTACTGTCGAGAATTTTAAATAGGCCAGGGATTGCCATTTCTATAGTAAATTTTGCAAAAAATAATTTTTTACTGTCGCAAATTTTAATTGCACCAGGGATTGCCTTTTCTATAGTAAATTATTCAAAAAATAATTTTTTACTGTCGCAAATTTTAATTACGCCAGGGATTGCCTTTTCTATAGTAAATTTTTCAAAAAATAATTTTTTACTGTCGCAAATTTTAATTGCGCCAAGGATTGCCTTTTCTATAGTAAATTATGCAAAAAATAATTTTTTACTGTCGCTAATTTTAATTGCGCCAGGGATTGCCTTTTCTATAGTAAATTTTTCAAAAATTAATTTTTTACTGTCGCAAATTTTAAATCCGCCAGGGATTGCCATTTCTATAGTAAATTTTTCACAAATTAATTTTTTACTGACGCAAATTTTAATTGCGCCAGGGATTGCCTTTTCTACAGTAAATTTTTCAAAAAATAATTTTTTACTGTCGCAAATTTTAAATCCGCCAGGGATTGCCTTTTCTATAGTAAATTATTCAAAAAATAATTTTTTACTGTCGCAAATTTTAAATACGCCAGGGATTGCCTTTTCTATAGTAAATTTTTCAAAAAATAATTTTCTACTGTCGCAAATTTTAATTGCGCCAGGGATTGCCTTTTCTACAGTAAATTTTTCAAAAAAGAATTTTTTACTGTCGCAAATTTTAATTACGCCAGAGATTGCCTTTTCTATAGTAAATTATTCAAAAAAATAATTTTTTACTGTCGCAAATTTTAATTGCCACAAGGATTGCCTTTTCTATAGTAAATTATTCAAAAAATAATTTTTTACTGTCGCAAATTTTAATTACGCCAGGGATTGCCTTTTCTATAGTAAATTTTTCAAAAATTAATTTTTTACTGTCGCAAATTTCAAATACGCCAGGGATTGCCTTTTCTGTAGTAAATTTTGCAAAAAATAATTTTTTACTGTCGCAAATTTTAATTACGCCAAGGATTGCCTTTTCTACAGTAAATTTTTCAAAAATTAATTTTTTACTGTCGCAAATTTTAAATCCGCCAGGGATTGCCTTTTCTATAGTAAATTATTCAAAAAATAATTTTTTACTGTCGCAAATTTTAATTGCGCCAAGGATTGCCTTTTCTATAGTAAATTTTTCAAAAATTAATTTTTTACTGTCGAAAATTTTAAATACGCCAGGGATTGCCTTTTCTATAGTAAATTTTGCAAAAAATAATTTTTTACTGTCGCAAATTTTAATTACGCCAGGGATTGCCTTTTCTACAGTAAATTTTTCAAAAATTAATTTTTTACTGTCGCAAAATTTAAATCTGCCAGGGATTGCCTTTTCTATAGTAAATTATTCAAAAAATAATTTTTTACTGTCGCAAATTTTAATTGCGCCAGGGATTGCCTTCTCTACAGTAAATTTTGCAAAAAATAATTTTTTACTGTCGCAAATTTTAATTACGCCAGGGATTGCCTTTTCTATAGTAAATTTTTCAAAAACTAATTTTTTACTGTCGCAAATTTTAATTGCGCCAAGGATTGCCTTTTCTATCGTAAATTTTTCAAAAAATAATTTTCTATTGTCGCAAATTTTAAATACGCCAGGTATTGCATTTTCTATAGTAAATTTTTCAAAATTTAATTTTATACTGTCCCAAATTTTAAATCCGCCAGGGATTGCCTTTTCTATAGTAAATTATTCAAAAAATAATTTTTTACTGTCGCAAATTTTAAATACGCCAGGGATTGCCTTTTCTATAGTAAATTTTTCAAAAAATAAATTTCTACTGTCGCAAATTTTAATTGCGCCAGGGATTGCCTTTTCTATAGTAAATTTTTCAAAAATTAATTTTTTACTGTCGCAAATTTTAAATCCGCCAGGGATTGCCTTTTCTATAATAAATTTTTCACAAATTAATTTTTTACTGTCGCAAATTTTAATTGCGCCAGGGATTGCCGTTTCTACAGTAAATTTTTCAAAAAATAATTTTTTACTGTCTCAAATTTTAAATCCGCCAGGGATTGCCTTTTCTATAGTAAATTATTCAAAAAATAATTTTTTACTGTCGCAAATTTTAATTGCGCCAGGGATTGCCTTTTCTACAGTAAATTTTGCAAAAAATAATTTTTTACTGTCGCAAATTTTAATTGCGCCAGGGATTGCCTTTTCTACAGTAAATTTTTCAAAAAATAATTTTTTACTGTCGCAAATTTTAAATCCGCCAGGGATTGCCTTTTCTATAGTAAATTATTCAAAAAATAATTTTTTACTGTCGCAAATTTTAAATACGCCAGGGATTGCCTTTTCTATAGTAAATTTTTCAAAAAATAAATTTCTACTGTCGCAAATTTTAATTGCGCCAGGGATTGCCTTTTCTACAGTAAATTTTTCAAAAAATAATTTTTTACTGTCGCAAATTTTAATTACGCCAGGGATTGCCTTTTCTATAGTAAATTATTCAAAAAATAATTTTTTACTGTCGCAAATTTTAATTGCGCCAAGGATTGCCTTTTCTATAGTAAATTATTCAAAAAATAATTTTTTACTGTCGCAAATTTTAATTGCGCCAGGGATTGCCTTTTCTACAGTAAATTTTGCAAAAAATAATTTTTTACTGTCGCAAATTTTAATTGCGCCAGGGATTGCCTTTTCTACAGTAAATTTTTCAAAAAATAATTTTTTACTGTCGCAAATTTTAATTACGCCAGGGATTGCCTTTTCTATAGTAAATTTTTCAAAAATTAATTTTTTACTGTCGCAAATTTTAAATACGCCAGGGATTGCCTTTTCTATAGTAAATTTTGCAAAAAATAATTTTTTACTGTCGCAAATTTTAATTACGCCAAGGATTGCCTTTTCTACAGTATATTTTTCAAAAATTAATTTTTTACTGTCGCAAATTTTATATCCGCCAGGGATTGCTTTTTCTATATTAAATTATTCAAAAAATAATTTTTTAATGTCGCAAATTTTAATTGCGTCAGGGATTGCCTTTTCTGTAGTAAATTTTTCAAAAATAAATTTTTTACTGTCGAAAATTTTAAATACGCCAGGGATTGCCTTTTCTATAGTAAATCTTCCAAAAAATAATTTTTTACTGTCGCAAATTTTAATTACGCCAGGGATTGCCTTTTCTACAGTAAATTTTTCAAAAATTAATTTTTTACTGTCGAAAATTTTAAATCCGCCAGGGATTGCCTTTTCTATAGTAAATTATTCAAAAAAATATTTTTTACTGTCGCAAATTTTAATTGCGCCAGGAATTGCCCTTTTATAGTAAATTTTGCAAAAAATAATTTTTTACTGTCGCAAATTTTAATTGCGCCAGGGATTGCCTTTTCTACAGTAAATTTTTCAAAAAATAATTTTTTACTGTCGCAAATTTTAATTACGCCAGGGATTGCCTTTTCTATAGTAAATTATTCAAAAAATAATTTTTTACTGTCGCAAATTTTAATTACGCCAGGGATTGCCTTTTCTATAGTAAATTTTTCAAAAATTAATTTTTTACTGTCGCAAATTTTAAATACGCCAGGGATTGCCTTTTCTATAGTAAATTTTGCAAAAAATAATTTTTTACTGTCGCAAATTTTAATTACGCCAAGGATTGCCTTTTCTACAGTAAATTTTTCAAAAATTAATTTTTTACTGTCGCAAATTTTAAATCCGCCAGGGATTGCCTTTTCCATAGTAAATTATTCAAAAAATAATTTTTTACTGTCGCAAATTTTAATTGCGCCAGGGATTGCCTTTTCTATAGTAAATTTTTCAAAAATTAATTTTTTACTGTCGAAAATTTTAAATACGCCAGGGATTGCCTTTTCTATAGTAAATTTTGCAAAAAATAATTTTTCACTGTCGCAAATTTTAATTACGCCAGGGATTGCCTTTTCTACAGTAAATTTTTCAAAAATTAATATTTTACTGTCGCAAATGTTAAATCCGCCAGGGATTGCCTTTTCTATAGTAAATTATTCAAAAAATAATTTTTTACTGTCGCAAATTTTAATTGCGCCAGGGATTGCCTTTTCTATAGTAAATTTTGCATAAAATAATTTTTTACTGTCGAAAATTTTAATTACGCCAGGGATTGCCTTTTCTATAGCAAATTTTTCAAAAAACTAATTTTTTACTGTCGCAAATTTTAATTGCGCCAGGGATTACCTTTTCTATAGTAAATTTTTCAAAAAATAATTTTCTACTGTTGCAAATTTTAAATACGCCAGGGATTGCCTTTTCTATAGTAAATTTTTCAAAATTTAATTTTATACTGTCCCAAATTTTAAAACCGCCAGGGATTGCCTTTTCTATAGTAAATTATTCAAAAAATAATTTTTTACTGTCGCAAATTTTAAATACGCCAGGGTTTGCCTTTTCTATAGTAAATTTTTCAAAAAATAATTTTCTACTGTGGCAAATTTTAATTGCGCCAGGGATTGCCTTTTCTACAGTAAATTTTTCAAAAAATAATTTTTTACTGTCGCAAATTTTAATTACGCCAGAGATTGCCTTTCTATAGTAAATTATTCAAAAAATAATTTTTTACTGTCGCAAATTTTAATTGCGACAAGGATTGCCTTTTCTATAGTAAATTATTCAAAAAATAATTTTTTACTGTCGCAAATTTTAATTACGCCAGGGATTGCCTTTTCTATATTAAATTTTTCAAAAATTAATTTTTTACTGTCGCAAATTTTAAATACGCCAGGGATTGCCTTTTCTATAGTAAATTATTCAAAAAATAATTTTTTACTGTCGCAAATTTTAATTACGCCAGGGATTGCCTTTTCTATAGTAAATTTTTCAAAAATTAATTTTTTACTGTCGCAAATTTTAAATACGCCAGGGATTGCCTTTTCTATAGTAAATCTTCCAAAAAATAATTTTTTACTGTCGCAAATTTTAATCACGCCAGGGATTGCCTTTTCTACAGTAAATTTTTCAAAAATTAATTTTTTACTGTCGCAAATTTTAAATCCGCCAGGGATTGCCTTTTCTATAATAAATTTTTCACAAATTAATTTTTTACTGTCGCAAATTTTAATTGCGCCAGGGATTGCCTTTTCTACAGTAAATTTTTCAAAAAATAATTTTTTACTGTCGCAAATTTTAATTACGCCAGGGATTGCCTTTTCTATAGTAAATTATTCAAAAAATAATTTTTTACTGTCGCAAATTTTAATTGCGCCAAGGATTGCCTTTTCTATAGTAAATTATTCAAAAAATAATTTTTTACTGTCGCAAATTTTAATTGCGCCAGGGATTGCCTTTTCTACAGTAAATTTTGCAAAAAATAATTTTTTACTGTCGCAAATTTTAATTGCGCCAGGGATTGCCTTTTCTACAGTAAATTTTTCAAAAAATAATTTTTTACTGTCGCAAATTTTAATTACGCCAGGGATTGCCTTTTCTATAGTAAATTTTTCAAAAATTAATTTTTTACTGTCGCAAATTTTAAATACGCCAGGGATTGCCTTTTCTATAGTAAATTTTGCAAAAAATAATTTTTTACTGTCGCAAATTTTAATTACGCCAAGGATTGCCTTTTCTACAGTATATTTTTCAAAAATTAATTTTTTACTGTCGCAAATTTTATATCCGCCAGGGATTGCTTTTTCTATATTAAATTATTCAAAAAATAATTTTTTAATGTCGCAAATTTTAATTGCGTCAGGGATTGCCTTTTCTGTAGTAAATTTTTCAAAAATAAATTTTTTACTGTCGAAAATTTTAAATACGCCAGGGATTGCCTTTTCTATAGTAAATCTTCCAAAAAATAATTTTTTACTGTCGCAAATTTTAATTACGCCAGGGATTGCCTTTTCTACAGTAAATTTTTCAAAAATTAATTTTTTACTGTCGAAAATTTTAAATCCGCCAGGGATTGCCTTTTCTATAGTAAATTATTCAAAAAAATATTTTTTACTGTCGCAAATTTTAATTGCGCCAGGAATTGCCCTTTTATAGTAAATTTTGCAAAAAATAATTTTTTACTGTCGCAAATTTTAATTGCGCCAGGGATTGCCTTTTCTACAGTAAATTTTTCAAAAAATAATTTTTTACTGTCGCAAATTTTAATTACGCCAGGGATTGCCTTTTCTATAGTAAATTATTCAAAAAATAATTTTTTACTGTCGCAAATTTTAATTACGCCAGGGATTGCCTTTTCTATAGTAAATTTTTCAAAAATTAATTTTTTACTGTCGCAAATTTTAAATACGCCAGGGATTGCCTTTTCTATAGTAAATTTTGCAAAAAATAATTTTTTACTGTCGCAAATTTTAATTACGCCAAGGATTGCCTTTTCTACAGTAAATTTTTCAAAAATTAATTTTTTACTGTCGCAAATTTTAAATCCGCCAGGGATTGCCTTTTCCATAGTAAATTATTCAAAAAATAATTTTTTACTGTCGCAAATTTTAATTGCGCCAGGGATTGCCTTTTCTATAGTAAATTTTTCAAAAATTAATTTTTTACTGTCGAAAATTTTAAATACGCCAGGGATTGCCTTTTCTATAGTAAATTTTGCAAAAAATAATTTTTCACTGTCGCAAATTTTAATTACGCCAGGGATTGCCTTTTCTACAGTAAATTTTTCAAAAATTAATATTTTACTGTCGCAAATTTTAAATCCGCCAGGGATTGCCTTTTCTATAGTAAATTATTCAAAAAATAATTTTTTACTGTCGCAAATTTTAATTGCGCCAGGGATTGCCTTTTCTATAGTAAATTTTGCATAAAATAATTTTTTACTGTCGAAAATTTTAATTACGCCAGGGATTGCCTTTTCTATAGCAAATTTTTCAAAAAACTAATTTTTTACTGTCGCAAATTTTAATTGCGCCAGGGATTACCTTTTCTATAGTAAATTTTTCGAAAAATAATTTTCTACTGTTGCAAATTTTAAATACGCCAGGGATTGCCTTTTCTATAGTAAATTTTTCAAAATTTAATTTTATACTGTCCCAAATTTTAAAACCGCCAGGGATTGCCTTTTCTATAGTAAATTATTCAAAAAATAATTTTTTACTGTCGCAAATTTTAAATACGCCAGGGTTTGCCTTTTCTATAGTAAATTTTTCAAAAAATAATTTTCTACTGTGGCAAATTTTAATTGCGCCAGGGATTGCCTTTTCTACAGTAAATTTTTCAAAAAATAATTTTTTACTGTCGCAAATTTTAATTACGCCAGAGATTGCCTTTCTATAGTAAATTATTCAAAAAATAATTTTTTACTGTCGCAAATTTTAATTGCGACAAGGATTGCCTTTTCTATAGTAAATTATTCAAAAAATAATTTTTTACTGTCGCAAATTTTAATTACGCCAGGGATTGCCTTTTCTATATTAAATTTTTCAAAAATTAATTTTTTACTGTCGCAAATTTTAAATACGCCAGGGATTGCCTTTTCTATAGTAAATTATTCAAAAAATAATTTTTTACTGTCGCAAATTTTAATTACGCCAGGGATTGCCTTTTCTATAGTAAATTTTTCAAAAATTAATTTTTTACTGTCGCAAATTTTAAATACGCCAGGGATTGCCTTTTCTATAGTAAATCTTCCAAAAAATAATTTTTTACTGTCGCAAATTTTAATCACGCCAGGGATTGCCTTTTCTACAGTAAATTTTTCAAAAATTAATTTTTTACTGTCGCAAATTTTAAATCCGCCAGGGATTGCCTTTTCTATAATAAATTTTTCACAAATTAATTTTTTACTGTCGCAAATTTTAATTGCGCCAGGGATTGCCGTTTCTACAGTAAATTTTTCAAAAAATAATTTTTTACTGTCTCAAATTTTAAATCCGCCAGGGATTGCCTTTTCTATAGTAAATTATTCAAAAAATAATTTTTTACTGTCGCAAATTTTAATTGCGCCAGGGATTGCCTTTTCTACAGTAAATTTTGCAAAAAATAATTTTTTACTGTCGCAAATTTTAATTGCGCCAGGGATTGCCTTTTCTACAGTAAATTTTTCAAAAAATAATTTTTTACTGTCGCAAATTTTAATTACGCCAGGGATTGCCTTTTCTATAGTAAATTTTTCAAAAATTAATTTTTTACTGTCGCAAATTTTAAATACGCCAGGGATTGCCTTTTCTATAGTAAATTTTGCAAAAATTAATTTTTTACTGTCGCAAATTTTAATTACGCCAAGCATTGCCTTTTCTACAGTATATTTTTCAAAAATTAATTTTTTACTGTCGCAAATTTTATATCCGCCAGGGATTGCTTTTTCTATATTAAATTATTCAAAAAATAATTTTTTAATGTCGCAAATTTTAATTGCGCCAGGGATTGCCTTTTCTGTAGTAAATTTTTCAAAAATTAATTTTTTACTGTCGAAAATTTTAAATACGCCAGGGATTGCCTTTTCTATAGTAAATCTTCCAAAAAATAATTTTTTACTGTCGCAAATTTTAATTACGCCAGGGATTGCCTTTTCTACAGTAAATTTTTCAAAAATTAATTTTTTACTGTCGCAAATTTTAAATCCGCCAGGGATTGCCTTTTCTATAGTAAATTATTCAAAAAAATATTTTTTACTGTCGCAAATTTTAATTGCGCCAGGAATTGCCTTTTTATAGTAAATTTTGCAAAAAATAATTTTTTACTGTCGCAAATTTTAATTGCGCCAGGGATTGCCTTTTCTACAGTAAATTTTTCAAAAAATAATTTTTTACTGTCGCAAATTTTAATTACGCCAGGGATTGCCTTTTCTATAGTAAATTATTCAAAAAATAATTTTTTACTGTCGCAAATTTTAATTACGCCAGGGATTGCCTTTTCTATAGTAAATTTTTCAAAAATTAATTTTTTACTGTCGCAAATTTTAAATACGCCAGGGATTGCCTTTTCTATAGTAAATTTTGCAAAAAATAATTTTTTACTGTCGCAAATTTTAATTACGCCAAGGATTGCCTTTTCTACAGTAAATTTTTCAAAAATTAATTTTTTACTGTCGCAAATTTTAAATCCGCCAGGGATTGCCTTTTCCATAGTAAATTATTCAAAAATAATTTTTTACTGTCGCAAATTTTAATTGCGCCAGGGATTGCCTTTTCTATAGTAAATTTTTCAAAAATTAATTTTTTACTGTCGAAAATTTTAAATACGCCAGGGATTGCCTTTTCTATAGTAAATTTTGCAAAAAATAATTTTTCACTGTCGCAAATTTTAATTACGCCAGGGATTGCCTTTTCTACAGTAAATTTTTCAAAAATTAATATTTTACTGTCGCAAATTTTAAATCCGCCAGGGATTGCCTTTTCTATAGTAAATTATTCAAAAAATAATTTTTTACTGTCGCAAATTTTAATTGCGCCAGGGATTGCCTTTTCTATAGTAAATTTTGCATAAAATAATTTTTTACTGTCGAAAATTTTAATTACGCCAGGGATTGCCTTTTCTATAGCAAATTTTTCAAAAAACTAATTTTTTACTGTCGCAAATTTTAATTGCGCCAGGGATTACCTTTTCTATAGTAAATTTTTCAAAAAATAATTTTCTACTGTGGCAAATTTTAATTGCGCCAGGGATTGCCTTTTCTACAGTAAATTTTTCAAAAAATAATTTTTTACTGTCGCAAATTTTAATTACGCCAGAGATTGCCTTTCTATAGTAAATTATTCAAAAAATAATTTTTTACTGTCGCAAATTTTAATTGCGACAAGGATTGCCTTTTCTATAGTAAATTATTCAAAAAATAATTTTTTACTGTCGCAAATTTTAATTACGCCAGGGATTGCCTTTTCTATATTAAATTTTTCAAAAATTAATTTTTTACTGTCGCAAATTTTAAATACGCCAGGGATTGCCTTTTCTATAGTAAATTATTCAAAAAATAATTTTTTACTGTCGCAAATTTTAATTACGCCAGGGATTGCCTTTTCTATAGTAAATTTTTCAAAAATTAATTTTTTACTGTCGCAAATTTTAAATACGCCAGGGATTGCCTTTTCTATAGTAAATTTTGCAAAAAATAATTTTTTACTGTCGCAAATTTTAATTACGCCAGGGATTGCCTTTCTACAGTAAATTTTTCAAAAATTAATATTTTACTGTCGCAAATTTTAATTGCGCCAGGGATTACCTTCTCTATAGTAAATTATTCAAAAAATAATTTTTTACTGTCGCAAATTTTAATTGCGCCAGGAATTGCCTTTTCTATAGTAAATTTTGCAAAAAATAATTTTTTACTGTCGCAAATTTTAAATACGCCAGGGACTGCCTTTTCTATAGTAAATTTTGCAAAAAAATAATTTTTTACTGTCGTAAATTTTAATTGCGCCAGGGATTGCCTTTTCTATAGTAAATTTTTCAAAAAATAATTTTTTACTGTCGCAAATTTTAATTGCCACAAGGATTGCCTTTTCTATAGTAAATTATTCAAAAAATAATTTTTTACTGTCGCAAATTTTAATTACGCCAGGGATTGCCTTTTCTATAGTAAATTTTTCAAAAATTAATTTTTTACTGTCGCAAATTTTAAATACGCCAGGGATTGCCTTTTCTATAGTAAATTTTGCAAAAAATAATTTTTTACTGTCGCAAATTTTAATTACGCCAAGGATTGCCTTTTCTACAGTAAATTTTTCAAAAATTAATTTTTACTGTCGCAAATTTTAAATCCGCCAGGGATTGCCTTTTCTATAGTAAATTATTCAAAAAATAATTTTTTACTGTCGCAAATTTTAATTGCGCCAGGGATTGCCTTCTCTACAGTAAATTTTTCAAAAAAGAATTTTTTACTGTCGCAAATTTTAATTACGCCAGAAATTGCCTTTTCTATAGTAAATTTTTCAAAAAATAATTTTTTACTGTCGCAAATTTTAATTGCCACAAGGATTGCCTTTTCTATAGTAAATTATTCAAAAAATAATTTTTTACTGTCGCAAATTTTAATTACGCCAGGGATTGCCTTTTCTATAGTAAATTTTTCAAAAATTAATTTTTTACTGTCGCAAATTTTAAATACGCCAGGGATTGCCTTTTCTATAGTAAATTTTGCAAAAAATAATTTTTTACTGTCGCAAATTTTAATTACGCCAAGGATTGCCTTTTCTACAGTAAATTTTTCAAAAATTAATTTTTACTGTCGCAAATTTTAAATCCGCCAGGGATTGCCTTTTCTATAGTAAATTATTCAAAAAATAATTTTTTACTGTCGCAAATTTTAATTGCGCCAGGGATTGCCTCTTCTATAGTAAATTTTTCAAAAATTAATTTTTTACTGTCGAGAATTTTAAATAGGCCAGGGATTGCCTTTTCTATAGTAAATTTTGCAAAAAATAATTTTTTACTGTCGCAAATTTTAATTGCACCAGGGATTGCCTTTTCTACAGTAAATTTTTCAAAAAATAATTTTTTACTGTCGCAAATTTTAAATCCGCCAGGGATTGCCTTTTCTATAGTAAATTATTCAAAAAATAATTTTTTACTGTCGCAAATTTTAAATACGCCAGGGATTGCCTTTTCTATAGTAAATTTTTCAAAAAATAATTTTCTACTGTCGCAAATTTTAATTGCGCCAGGGATTGCCTTTTCTACAGTAAATTTTTCAAAAAGAATTTTTTACTGTCGCAAATTTTAATTACGCCAGAGATTGCCTTTTCTATAGTAAATTATTCAAAAAAATAATTTTTTACTGTCGCAAATTTTAATTGCCACAAGGATTGCCTTTTCTATAGTAAATTATTCAAAAAATAATTTTTTACTGTCGCAAATTTTAATTACGCCAGGGATTGCCTTTTCTATAGTAAATTTTTCAAAAATTAATGTTTTACTGTCGCAAATTTCAAATACGCCAGGGATTGCCTTTTCTGTAGTAAATTTTGCAAAAAATAATTTTTTACTGTCGCAAATTTTAATTACGCCAAGGATTGCCTTTTCTACAGTAAATTTTTCAAAAATTAATTTTTTACTGTCGCAAATTTTAAATCCGCCAGGGATTGCCTTTTCTATAGTAAATTATTCAAAAAATAATTTTTTACTGTCGCAAATTTTAATTGCGCCAAGGATTGCCTTTTCTATAGTAAATTTTTCAAAAATTAATTTTTTACTGTCGAAAATTTTAAATACGCCAGGATTGCCTTTTCTATAGTAAATTTTGCAAAAAATAATTTTTTACTGTCGCAAATTTTAATTACGCCAGGGATTGCCTTTTCTACAGTAAATTTTTCAAAAATTAATTTTTTTACTGTCGCAAAATTTAAATCTGCCAGGGATTGCCTTTTCTATAGTAAATTATTCAAAAAATAATTTTTTACTGTCGCAAATTTTAATTGCGCCAGGGATTGCCTTCTCTACAGTAAATTTTGCAAAAAATAATTTTTTACTGTCGCAAATTTTAATTACGCCAGAGATTGCCTTTTCTATAGTAAATTTTTCAAAAACTAATTTTTTACTGTCGCAAATTTTAATTGCGCCAAGGATTGCCTTTTCTATCGTAAATTTTTCAAAAAATAATTTTCTATTGTCGCAAATTTTAAATACGCCAGGTATTGCATTTTCTATAGTAAATTTTTCAAAATTTAATTTTATACTGTCCCAAATTTTAAATCCGCCAGGGATTGCCTTTTCTATAGTAAATTATTCAAAAAATAATTTTTTACTGTCGCAAATTTTAAATACGCCAGGGATTGCCTTTTCTATAGTAAATTTTTCAAAAAATAAATTTCTACTGTCGCAAATTTTAATTGCGCCAGGGATTGCCTTTTCTATAGTAAATTTTTCAAAAATTAATTTTTTACTGTCGCAAATTTTAAATCCGCCAGGGATTGCCTTTTCTATAATAAATTTTTCACAAATTAATTTTTTACTGTCGCAAATTTTAATTGCGCCAGGGATTGCCGTTTCTACAGTAAATTTTTCAAAAAATAATTTTTTACTGTCTCAAATTTTAAATCCGCCAGGGATTGCCTTTTCTATAGTAAATTATTCAAAAAATAATTTTTTACTGTCGCAAATTTAATTGCGCCAGGGATTGCCTTTTCTACAGTAAATTTTGCAAAAAATAATTTTTTACTGTCGCAAATTTTAATTGCGCCAGGGATTGCCTTTTCTACAGTAAATTTTTCAAAAAATAATTTTTTACTGTCGCAAATTTTAAATCCGCCAGGGATTGCCTTTTCTATAGTAAATTATTCAAAAAATAATTTTTTACTGTCGCAAATTTTAAATACGCCAGGGATTGCCTTTTCTATAGTAAATTTTTCAAAAAATAAATTTCTACTGTCGCAAATTTTAATTGCGCCAGGGATTGTCTTTTCTACAGTAAATTTTTCAAAAAATAATTTTTTACTGTCGCAAATTTTAATTACGCCAGGGATTACCTTTTCTATAGTAAATTATTCAAAAAATAATTTTTTACTGTCGCAAATTTTAATTGCGCCAAGGATTGCCTTTTCTATAGTAAATTATTCAAAAAATAATTTTTTACTGTCGCAAATTTTAATTGCGCCAGGGATTGCCTTTTCTATAGTAAATTTTTCAAAAATTAATTTTTTACTGTCGCAAATTTTAAATCCGCCAGGGATTGCCTTTTCTATAATAAATTTTTCACAAATTAATTTTTTACTGTCGCAAATTTTAATTGCGCCAGGGATTGCCGTTTCTACAGTAAATTTTTCAAAAAATAATTTTTTACTGTCTCAAATTTTAAATCCGCCAGGGATTGCCTTTTCTATAGTAAATTATTCAAAAAATAATTTTTTACTGTCGCAAATTTTAATTGCGCCAGGGATTGCCTTTTCTACAGTAAATTTTGCAAAAAATAATTTTTTACTGTCGCAAATTTTAATTGCGCCAGGGATTGCCTTTTCTACAGTAAATTTTTCAAAAAATAATTTTTTACTGTCGCAAATTTTAATTACGCCAGGGATTGCCTTTTCTATAGTAAATTTTTCAAAAATTAATTTTTTACTGTCGCAAATTTTAAATACGCCAGGGATTGCCTTTTCTATAGTAAATTTTGCAAAAAATAATTTTATACTGTCGCAAATTTTAATTACGCCAAGGATTGCCTTTTCTACAGTATATTTTTCAAAAATTAATTTTTTACTGTCGCAAATTTTATATCCGCCAGGGATTGCTTTTTCTATATTAAATTATTCAAAAAATAATTTTTTAATGTCGCAAATTTTAATTGCGTCAGGGATTGCCTTTTCTGTAGTAAATTTTTCAAAAATAAATTTTTTACTGTCGAAAATTTTAAATACGCCAGGGATTGCCTTTTCTATAGTAAATCTTCCAAAAAATAATTTTTTACTGTCGCAAATTTTAATTACGCCAGGGATTGCCTTTTCTACAGTAAATTTTTCAAAAATTAATTTTTTACTGTCGAAAATTTTAAATCCGCCAGGGATTGCCTTTTCTATAGTAAATTATTCAAAAAAATATTTTTTACTGTCGCAAATTTTAATTGCGCCAGGAATTGCCTTTTTATAGTAAATTTTGCAAAAAATAATTTTTTACTGTCGCAAATTTTAATTGCGCCAGGGATTGCCTTTTCTACAGTAAATTTTTCAAAAAATAATTTTTTACTGTCGCAAATTTTAATTACGCCAGGGATTGCCTTTTCTATAGTAAATTATTCAAAAAATAATTTTTTACTGTCGCAAATTTTAATTACGCCAGGGATTGCCTTTTCTATAGTAAATTTTTCAAAAATTAATTTTTTACTGTCGCAAATTTTAAATACGCCAGGGATTGCCTTTTCTATAGTAAATTTTGCAAAAAATAATTTTTTACTGTCGCAAATTTTAATTACGCCAAGGATTGCCTTTTCTACAGTAAATTTTTCAAAAATTAATTTTTTACTGTCGCAAATTTTAAATCCGCCAGGGATTGCCTTTTCCATAGTAAATTATTCAAAAAATAATTTTTTACTGTCGCAAATTTTAATTGCGCCAGGGATTGCCTTTTCTATAGTAAATTTTTCAAAAATTAATTTTTTACTGTCGAAAATTTTAAATACGCCAGGGATTGCCTTTTCTATAGTAAATTTTGCAAAAAATAATTTTTCACTGTCGCAAATTTTAATTACGCCAGGGATTGCCTTTTCTACAGTAAATTTTTCAAAAATTAATATTTTACTGTCGCAAATTTTAAATCCGCCAGGGATTGCCTTTTCTATAGTAAATTATTCAAAAAATAATTTTTTACTGTCGCAAATTTTAATTGCGCCAGGGATTGCCTTTTCTATAGTAAATTTTGCATAAAATAATTTTTTACTGTCGAAAATTTTAATTACGCCAGGGATTGCCTTTTCTATAGCAAATTTTTCAAAAAACTAATTTTTTACTGTCGCAAATTTTAATTGCGCCAGGGATTACCTTTTCTATAGTAAATTTTTCAAAAAATAATTTTCTACTGTTGCAAATTTTAAATACGCCAGGGATTGCCTTTTCTATAGTAAATTTTTCAAAATTTAATTTTATACTGTCCCAAATTTTAAAACCGCCAGGGATTGCCTTTTCTATAGTAAATTATTCAAAAAATAATTTTTTACTGTCGCAAATTTTAAATACGCCAGGGTTTGCCTTTTCTATAGTAAATTTTTCAAAAAATAATTTTCTACTGTGGCAAATTTTAATTGCGCCAGGGATTGCCTTTTCTACAGTAAATTTTTCAAAAAATAATTTTTTACTGTCGCAAATTTTAATTACGCCAGAGATTGCCTTTCTATAGTAAATTATTCAAAAAATAATTTTTTACTGTCGCAAATTTTAATTGCGACAAGGATTGCCTTTTCTATAGTAAATTATTCAAAAAATAATTTTTTACTGTCGCAAATTTTAATTACGCCAGGGATTGCCTTTTCTATATTAAATTTTTCAAAAATTAATTTTTTACTGTCGCAAATTTTAAATACGCCAGGGATTGCCTTTTCTATAGTAAATTATTCAAAAAATAATTTTTTACTGTCGCAAATTTTAATTACGCCAGGGATTGCCTTTTCTATAGTAAATTTTTCAAAAATTAATTTTTTACTGTCGCAAATTTTAAATACGCCAGGGATTGCCTTTTCTATAGTAAATCTTCCAAAAAATAATTTTTTACTGTCGCAAATTTTAATCACGCCAGGGATTGCCTTTTCTACAGTAAATTTTTCAAAAATTAATTTTTTACTGTCGCAAATTTTAAATCCGCCAGGGATTGCCGTTTCTATAATAAATTTTTCACAAATTAATTTTTTACTGTCGCAAATTTTAATTGCGCCAGGGATTGCCGTTTCTACAGTAAATTTTTCAAAAAATAATTTTTTACTGTCTCAAATTTTAAATCCGCCAGGGATTGCCTTTTCTATAGTAAATTATTCAAAAAATAATTTTTTACTGTCGCAAATTTTAATTGCGCCAGGGATTGCCTTTTCTACAGTAAATTTTGCAAAAAATAATTTTTTACTGTCGCAAATTTTAATTGCGCCAGGGATTGCCTTTTCTACAGTAAATTTTTCAAAAAATAATTTTTTACTGTCGCAAATTTTAATTACGCCAGGGATTGCCTTTTCTATAGTAAATTTTTCAAAAATTAATTTTTTACTGTCGCAAATTTTAAATACGCCAGGGATTGCCTTTTCTATAGTAAATTTTGCAAAAATTAATTTTTTACTGTCGCAAATTTTAATTACGCCAAGGATTGCCTTTTCTACAGTATATTTTTCAAAAATTAATTTTTTACTGTCGCAAATTTTATATCCGCCAGGGATTGCTTTTTCTATATTAAATTATTCAAAAAATAATTTTTTAATGTCGCAAATTTTAATTGCGCCAGGGATTGCCTTTTCTGTAGTAAATTTTTCAAAATTAATTTTTTACTGTCGAAAATTTTAAATACGCCAGGGATTGCCTTTTCTATAGTAAATCTTCCAAAAAATAATTTTTTACTGTCGCAAATTTTAATTACGCCAGGGATTGCCTTTTCTACAGTAAATTTTTCAAAAATTAATTTTTTACTGTCGCAAATTTTAAATCCGCCAGGGATTGCCTTTTCTATAGTAAATTATTCAAAAAATATTTTTTACTGTCGCAAATTTTAATTGCGCCAGGAATTGCCTTTTTATAGTAAATTTTGCAAAAAATAATTTTTTACTGTCGCAAATTTTAATTGCGCCAGGGATTGCCTTTTCTACAGTAAATTTTTCAAAAATAATTTTTTACTGTCGCAAATTTTAATTACGCCAGGGATTGCCTTTTCTATAGTAAATTATTCAAAAAATAATTTTTTACTGTCGCAAATTTTAATTACGCCAGGGATTGCCTTTTCTATAGTAAATTTTTCAAAAATTAATTTTTTACTGTCGCAAATTTTAAATACGCCAGGGATTGCCTTTTCTATAGTAAATTTTGCAAAAAATAATTTTTTACTGTCGCAAATTTTAATTACGCCAAGGATTGCCTTTTCTACAGTAAATTTTTCAAAAATTAATTTTTTACTGTCGCAAATTTTAAATCCGCCAGGGATTGCCTTTTCCATAGTAAATTATTCAAAAATAATTTTTTACTGTCGCAAATTTTAATTGCGCCAGGGATTGCCTTTTCTATAGTAAATTTTTCAAAAATTAATTTTTTACTGTCGAAAATTTTAAATACGCCAGGGATTGCCTTTTCTATAGTAAATTTTGCAAAAAATAATTTTTCACTGTCGCAAATTTTAATTACGCCAGGGATTGCCTTTTCTACAGTAAATTTTTCAAAAATTAATATTTTACTGTCGCAAATTTTAAATCCGCCAGGGATTGCCTTTTCTATAGTAAATTATTCAAAAAATAATTTTTTACTGTCGCAAATTTTAATTGCGCCAGGGATTGCCTTTTCTATAGTAAATTTTGCATAAAATAATTTTTTACTGTCGAAAATTTTAATTACGCCAGGGATTGCCTTTTCTATAGCAAATTTTTCAAAAAACTAATTTTTTACTGTCGCAAATTTTAATTGCGCCAGGGATTACCTTTTCTATAGTAAATTTTTCAAAAAATAATTTTCTACTGTTGCAAAT
>CAWVNZ010001929.1:0-101370 GCA_963930735.1 Dioctria linearis | reverse complement strand
TGCGACAGTAAAAAATTATTTTTTGAATAATTTACTATAGAAAAGGCAAATCCCTGGCGTAATTAAAATTTGCAACAGTAAAAAATTATTTTTTGCAACATTACTATAGAAAAGGCAATCCCTGGCGTAATTAAAATTTGCGACAGTAAAAAATGAATTTTTGAATAATTTACTATAGAAAAGGCAATCCCTGGCGTAATTAAAATTTGCGACACTAAACAATTATTTTTTGCAAAATTTACTATAGAAAAGGCAATCCCTGGCGTAATTAAAATTTGAGACAGTAAAAATTATTTTTTGCAAAATTTACTATAGAAAAGGCAATCCCTGGCGTAATTAAAATTTGAGACAGTAAAAAATTATTTTTTGAATAATTTACTATAGAAAAGGCAATCCCTGGCGTAATTAAAATTTGCGACAGTAAAAAATTATTTTTTGAAAAATTTACTATACAAAAGGCAATCCCTGGCGTATTTAAAATTTGCAACAGTAAAAAATTATTTTTTGAATAATTTACTATAGAAAAGGCAATCCCTGGCGTAATTAAAATTTGCGACACTAAACAATTATTTTTTGCAAAATTTACTAGAGAAAAGGAAATCCCTGGCGTAATTATAATTTGCGACAGTATAAAATTAATTTTTGCAAAATTTACTATAAGAAAGGCAATCCCTGGCGTAATTAAAATTTGAGACAGTAAAAAATTATTTTTTGAATAATTTACTATAGAAAAGGCAATCCCCTGGCGTAATTAAAATTTGCGACACTAAACAATTATTTTTTTGCAAAATTTACTATAGAAATGGCAATCCCTGCGTAATTAAAATTTGAGACACTAAACAATTATTTTTTGTAAAATTTACTATAGAAAAGGCAATCCCTGGCGTAAATATAATTTGAGGCAGTAAAAAATGAATTTTTGAATAATTTACTATAGAAAAGGCAGTCCCTGGCGTAATTAAAATTTGAGACAGTAAAAAATTATTTTTTGAATAATTTACAATAGAAAAGGCAATCCCTGGCGTAATTAAAATTTGAGACAGTAAAAAATGAATTTTTGAATAATTTACTATAGAAAAGGCAATCCCTGCGTAATTAAAATTTGAGACAGTAAAAAATTATTTTTTGTTTAATTTACTATAGAAAAGGCAATCCCTGGCGTAATTAAAATTTGCGACACTAAAAAATTATTTTTTGAATAATTTACTATAGAAAAGGCGATCCCTGGCGTAATTAAAAATTTGAGACAGTAAAAAATTATTTTTTGAATAATTTACTATAGAAAAGGCAATCCCTGGCGTAATTATAATTTGAGACAGTAAAAAATTATTTTTTGCAAAATTTACTATAGAAAAGGCAATCCCTGGCGTAATTAAAATTTGCGACAGTAAAAAATTATTTTTTGAATAATTTACTATAGAAAAGGCAATCCCTGGCGTAATTAAAATTTGCAACAGTAAAAAAATTATTTTTTGCAACATTTACTATAGAAAAGGCAATCCCTGGCGTAATTAAAATTTGCGACAGTAAAAAATGAATTTTTGAATAATTTACTATAGAAAAGGCAATCCCTGGCATAATTAAAATTTGCGACACTAAACAATTATTTTTTGCAAAATTTACTATAGAAAAGGCAATCCCTGGCGTAGTTAAAATTTGAGACAGTAAACAATTATTTTTTGAATAATTTACTATAGAAAAGGAAATCCCTGGCGTAATTATAGTATGCAACAGTAAAAAATTATTTTTTGCAAAATTTAGTATAGAAAAGGCAATCCGTGGAGTAATTAAAATTTGCGACACTAAAAATTATTTTTTGAATAATTTACTATAGAAAAGGCAATCCCTGGCGTAATTAAAATTTGAGACAGTAAAAAATTATTTTTTTGCATAATTTACTATAGAAAAGGCAATCCCTGGCGTAGTTAAAATTTGAGACAGTAAACAATTATTTTTTGAATAATTTACTATAGAAAAGGCAATCCCTGGCGTAATTAAAATTTGCGACACTAAACAATTATTTTTTGCAAAATTTACTATAGAAAAGGCAATCCCTGGAGTAGTTAAAATTTGAGACAGTAAAAATTATTTTTTGAATAATTTACTATAGAAAAGGCAATCCCTGGCGTAATTAAAATTTGAGACAGTAAAAAATTATTTTTTGAATAATATACTATAGAAAAGGCAATCCCTGCGTAATTAAAATTTGCGACACTAAACAATTATTTTTTGCAAAATTTACTATAGAAAGGCAATCCCTGGCGTAGTTAAAATTTGAGACAGTAAACAATTATTTTTTGAATAATTTACTATAGAAAAGGCAATCCCTGGCGTAATTAAAATTTGCGACACTAAAAAATTATTTTTTGAATAATTTACTATAGAAAAGGCAATCCCTGGCGTAATTAAAATTTGAGACAGTAAAAAATTATTTTTTGCATAATTTACTATAGAAAAGGCAATCCCTGGCGTAATTATAATTTGAGACAGTAAAAAATTATTTTTTGCAAAATTTACTATAGAAAGGCAATCCCTGGCGTAATTAAAATTTGAGACAGTAAAAAAATTATTTTTTGAATAATTTACTATAGAAAAGGTAATCCCTGGCGTAATAAAACTTGCGACAGTAAAAAATTATTTTTTGAATAATTTACTATAGAAAAGGCAATCACTGGCGTAATTAAAATTTGAGACAGTAAAAAATGAATTTTTGAATAATTTACTATAGAAAAAAGCAATCCCTGGCGTAATTAAAATTTGAGACAGTAAAAATTATTTTTTGCAAAATTTACTATAGAAAAGGCAATCCCTGGCGTAATTAAAATTTGAGACAGTAAAAAATGAATTTTTGAATAATTTACTATAGAAAAGGCAATCCCTGGCGTAATTAAAATTTGAGACAGTAAACATTATTTTTTGCAAAATTTACTATAGAAAAGGCAATCCCTGGCGTAATTAAAATTTGAGACAGTAAAAAAATTATTTTTTGCAAAATTTACTATAGAAAAGGCAATCCCTGGCGCAATTAAAATTTGAGACAGTATAAAATTATTTTTTGAATAATTTACTATAGAAAAGGCAATCCCTGGCGTAATTAAAATTTGCGACACTAAACAATTATTTTTTGCAAAATTTACTATAGAAAAGGCAATCCCTGGCGTAATTAAAATTTGAGACAGTTAAAATTATTTTTTGAATAATTTACTATAGAAAAGGCAATCCCTGGCGTAATTAAAATTTGCGACAGTAAAAAATTATTTTTTGAATAATTTACTATACAAAAGGCAATCCCTGGCGTAATTATAATTTGAGACAGTAAAAAATGAATTTTTGAATAATTTACTATAGAAAAGGCAATCCCTGGCGTAATTAAAATTTGAGAGAGTAAAAAATTATTTTTTGAATAATTTACTATAGAAAAGGCAATCCCTGGCGTAATTAAAATTTGAGACAGTAAAAAATTATTTTTTGAATAATTTACTATAGAAAAGGCAATCCCTGGCGTAATTAAAATTTGCGACACTAAACAATTATTTTTTGCAAAATTTACTATAGAAAAGGCAATCCCTGGCGTAATTAAAATTTGAGACAGTAAAAAAGTATTTTTTGAATAATTTACTATAGAAAAGGCAATCCCTGGCGTAATTATAATTTGCGACAGTATAAAATTAATTTTTGCAAAATTTACTATAGAAAAGGCAATCCCTGGCGTAATTAAAATTTGAGACAATAAAAATTATTTTTTGAATAATTTACTATAGAAAAGGCAATCCCTGGCGTAATTAAAATTTGAGACCGAAAAAATTATTTTTTGCAAAATTTACTATAGAAAAGGCAATCCCTGGCGTAATTAAAATTTGTGACAGAAAAAATTATTTTTTGAATAATTTACTATAGAAAAGGCAATCCCTGGCGTAATTATAATTTGAGACAGTAAAAAATTATTTTTTGCAAAATTTACTATAGAAAAGGCAATCCCTGGCGTAATTAAATTTGAGACAGTAAAAAATTATTTTTTGAATAATTTACTATAGAAAAGGTAATCCCTGGCGTAATAAAACTGCGACAGTAAAAAATTATTTTTTGAATAATTTACTATACAAAAGGCAATCCCTGGCGTAATTATAATTTGAGACAGTAAAAAATGAATTTTTGAATAATTTACTATAGAAAAGGCAATCCCTGGCGTAATTAAAATTTGAGAGAGTAAAAAATTATTTTTTGAATAATTTACTATAGAAAAGGCAATCCCTGGCGTAATTAAAATTTGAGACAGTAAAAAATTATTTTTTGAATAATTTACTATAGAAAAGGCAATCCCTGGCGTAATTAAAATTTGCGACACTAAACAATTATTTTTTGCAAAATTTACTATAGAAAAGGCAATCCTGGCGTAATTAAAATTTGAGACAGTAAAAAATGAATTTTTGAATAATTTACTATAGAAAAGGCAATCCCTGGCGTAATTAAAATTTGAGACAGTAAACATTATTTTTTGCAAAATTTACTATAGAAAAGGCAATCCCTGGCGTAATTAAAATTTGAGACAGTAAAAAATTATTTTTTGCAAAATTTACTATAGAAAAGGCAATCCCTGGCGTAATTAAAATTTGAGACAGTATAAAATTATTTTTTGAATAATTTACTATAGAAAAGGCAATCCCTGGCGTAATTAAAAATTTGCGACACTAAACAATTATTTTTTGCAAAATTTACTATAGAAAAGGCAATCCCTGGCGTAATTAAAATTTGAGACAGTTAAAATTATTTTTTGAATAATTTACTATAGAAAAGGCAATCCCTGGCGTAATTAAAATTTGCGACAGTAAAAAATTATTTTTTGAATAATTTACTATACAAAAGGCAATCCCTGGCGTAATTATAATTTGAGACAGTAAAAAATGAATTTTTGAATAATTTACTATAGAAAAGGCAATCCCTGGCGTAATTAAAATTTGAGAGAGTAAAAAATTATTTTTTGAATAATTTACTATAGAAAAGGCAATCCCTGGCGTAATTAAAATTTGAGACAGTAAAAAATTATTTTTTGAATAATTTACTATAGAAAAGGCAATCCCTGGCGTAATTAAAATTTGCGACACTAAACAATTATTTTTTGCAAAATTTACTATAGAAAAGGCAATCCCTGGCGTAATTAAAATTTGAGACAGTAAAAAAGTATTTTTTGAATAATTTACTAAAGAAAAGGCAATCCCTGGCGTAATTATAATTTGCGACAGTATAAAAATTAATTTTTGCAAAATTTACTATAGAAAAGGCAATCCCTGGCGTAATTAAAATTTGAGACAATAAAAAATTATTTTTTGAATAATTTACTATAGAAAAGGCAATCCCTGGCGTAATTAAAATTTGAGACCGAAAAAATTATTTTTTGCAAAATTTACTATAGAAAAGGCAATCCCTGGCGTAATTAAAATTTGTGACAGAAAAAATTATTTTTTGAATAATTTACTATAGAAAAGGCAATCCCTGGCGTAATTAAAATTTGAGACAGTAAAAAATGAATTTTTTGAATAATTTACTATAGAAAAGGCAATCCCTGGCGTAATTAAAATTTGAGACAGTAAAAATTATTTTTTGCAAAATTTACTATAGAAAAGGCAATCCCTGGCGTAATTAAAATTTGAGACAGTAAAAAATTATTTTTTGAATAATTTACTATAGAAAAGGCAATCCCTGGCGTATTTAAAATTTGCACAGTAAAAAATTATTTTTTGAATAATTTACTATAGAAAAGGCAATCCCTGGCGTAATTAAAATTTGAGACACTAAACAATTATTTTTTGCAAAATTTACTATAGAAAAGGCAATCCCTGGCGTAATTAAAATTTGAGACAGTAAAAAATTATTTTTTGAATAATTTACTATAGAAAAGGCAATCCCTGGCGTAATTAAAATTTGAGACAGTAAAAATTATTTTTTGAATAATTTACTATAGAAAAGGCAATCCCTGGCGTAATTAAAATTTGCGACAGTAAAAAATTATTTTTTGAATAATTTACTATACAAAAGGCAATCCCTGGCGTAATTAAAATGTGAGAGAGTAAAAAATTATTTTTTGAATAATTTACTATAGAAAAGGCAATCCCTGGCGTAACTAAAATTTGAGACAGTAAAAAATTATTTTTTGAATAATTTACTATAGAAAAGGCAATCCCTGGCGTAATTAAAATTTGCGACACTAAACAATTATTTTTTGCAAAATTTATTATAGAAAAGGCAATCCCTGGCGTAATTAAAATTTGAGACAGTAAAAAATTATTTTTTGAATAATTTACTATAGAAAAGGCAATCCCTGGCATAATTATAATTTGCGACAGTATAAAATTAATTTTTGCAAAATTTACTATAGAAAAAGGCAATCCCTGGCGTAATTAAAATTTGAGACAATAAAAAATTATTTTTTGAATAATTTACTATAGAAAAGGCAATCCCTGGCGTAATTAAAATTTGAGACCGAAAAAATTATTTTTTGCAAAATTTACTATAGAAAAGGCAATCCCTGGCGTAATTAAAATTTGTGACAGAAAAAATTATTTTTTGAATAATTTACTATAGAAAAGGCAATCCCTGGCGTATTTAAAATTTGCGACAGTAAAAAATGAATTTTTGAATAATTTACTATAGAAAAGGCAATCCCTGGCGTAATTAAAATTTGAGACAGTAAAAATTATTTTTTGAATAATTTACTATAGAAACGGCAATCCCTGGCGTAATTATAATTTGCGACAGTAAAAAATTATTTTTTGAATAATTTACTATACAAAAGGCAATCCCTGGCGTAATTAAAATTTGAGACAGTAAAAATTATTTTTTGAATAATTTACTATAGAAAAGGCAATCCCTGGCGTAATTAAATTTGCGACAGTAAAAAATTATTTTTGAATAATTTACTATACAAAAGGCAATCCCTGGCGTAGTTAAAATTTCAGAGAGTAAAAAATTATTTTTTGAATAATTTACTATAGAAAAGGCAATCCCTGGCGTAATTAAAATTTGAGACAGTAAAAAATTATTTTTTGAATAATTTACTATAGAAAAGGCAATCCCTGGCGTAATTAAAATTTGCGACACTAAACAATTATTTTTTGCAAAATTTACTATAGAAAAGGCAATCCCTGGCGTAATTAAAATTTGAGACAGTAAAAAAATTATTTTTTGAATAATTTACTATAGAAAAGGCAATCCCTGGCATAATTATAATTTGCGACAGTATAAAATTAATTTTTGCAAAATTTACTATAGAAAAGGCAATCCCTGGCGTAATTAAAATTTGAGACAATAAAAAATTATTTTTTGAATAATTTTACTATAGAAAAGGCAATCCCTGGCGTAATTAAAATTTGAGACCGAAAAAATTATTTTTTGCAAAATTTACTATAGAAAAGGCAATCCCTGGCGTAATTAAAATTTGTGAGAGAAAAAATTATTTTTTGAATAATTTACTATAGAAAAGGCAATCCCTGGCGTAATTAAAATTTGAGACAGTAAAAAATGAATTTTTGAATAATTTACTATAGAAAAGGCAATCCCTGGCGTAATTAAAATTTGGGAAAGTAAAAATTATTTTTTGCAAAATTTACTATAGAAAAGGCAATCCCTGCGTAATTAAAATTTGAGACAGTAAAAAATTATTTTTTGAATAATTTACTAAAGAAAAGGCAATCCCTGGCGTAATTAAAATTTGAGACACTAAACAATTATTTTTTGCAAAATTTACTATAGAAAAGGCAATCCCTGGCGTAATTAAAATTTGAGACAGTAAAAAATTATTTTTTGAATAATTTACTATAGAAAAGGCAATCCCTGGCGTAATTAAAATTTGCGACACTAAAAAATTATTTTTTGAATAATTTACTATAGAAAAGGCAATCCCTGGCGTAATTAAAATTTGAGACAGTAAAAAATTATTTTTTGAATAATTTACTATAGAAAAGGCAATCCCTGGCGTAATTATAATTTGAGACAGTAAAAAATTATTTTTTGCAAAATTACTATAGAAAAGGCAATCCCTGGCGTAATTAAAATTTGCGAAAATAAAAAATTATTTTTTGAATAATTTACTATAGAAAAGGCAATCCCTGGCGTAATTAAAATTTGCAATAGTAAAAAATTATTTTTTGCAACATATACTATAGAATAGGCAATCCCTGGCGTAATTAAAATTTGCGACAGTAAAAAATGAATTTTTGAATAATTTACTATAGATAAAGGCAATCCCTGGCGTAATTAAAATTTGCGACACTAAACAATTATTTTTTTGCAAAATTTACTATAGAAAAGGCAATCCCTGGCGTAATAAAAATTTGAGACAGTAAAAATTATTTTTTGCAAAATTCACTATAGAAAAGGCAATCCCTGGCGTAATTAAAATTTGTGACAGAAAAAATTATTTTTGAATAATTTACTTTAGAAAAGGCAATCCCTGGCGTAATTAAAATTTGAGACAATAAAAAATGAATTTTGAATAATTTACTCTAGAAAAGGCAATCCCTGGCGTAATTAAAATTTGCGACACTAAACAATTATTTTTTGCAAAATTTACTATAGAAAAGCAATCCCTGGCGTAATTAAAATTTGCGACAGTATAAAATTATTTTTTGAATAATTTACTATAGAAAAGGCAATCCCTGGCGTAATTAAAATTTGAGACAGTAAAAATTATTTTTGCAAAATTTACTATAGAAAAGGCAATCGCTGGCGTAATTAAAATTTGAGACAGTAAAAATTATTTTTTGAATAATTTACTATAGAAAAGGCAATCCCTGGCGTAATTAAAATTTGCGACACTAAACAATTATTTTTTGCAAAATTTACTATAGAAAAGGCAATCCCTGGCGTAATTAAAATTTGAGACAGTAAAAAATGAATTTTTGAATAATTTACTATAGAAAAGGCAATCCCTGGCGTATTTAAAATTTGAGACACTAAACAATTATTTTTTGCAAAATTTACTATAGAAAAGGCAATCCCTGGCGTAATTAAAATTTGAGACAGTAAAAATTATTTTTTTGCAAAATTTACTATAGAAAAGGCAATCACTGGCGTATTTAAAATTTGCAACAGTAAAAAATTATTTTTTGAATAATTTACTATAGAAAAGGCAAACCCTGGCGTAATTAAAATTTGAGACAGTATAAAATTATTTGTTTGAATAATTTACTATAGAAAAGGCAATCCCTGGCGTAATTATAATTTGCGACAGTAAAAAATTATTTTTTGAATAATTTACTATAGAAAAGGCAATCCCTGGCGTAATTAAAATTTGAGACAGTAAAAATTATTTTTTGCAAAATTTACTATAGAAAAGGCAATCCCTGGCGTATTTAAAATTTGCAACAGTAAAAAATGAATTTTTGAATAATTTACTATAGAAAAGGCAATCCCTGGCGTAATTAAAATTTGAGACAGTAAAAATTATTTTTTGAATAATTTACTATAGAAAAGGCAATCCCTGGCGTAATTAAAATTTGCGACAGTAAAAAATTATTTTTTGAATAATTTACTATACAAAAGGCAATCCCTGGCGTAATTAAAATTTGAGACAGTAAAAAATTATTTTTTGAATAATTTACTATAGAAAAGGCAATCCCTGGCGTAATTAAAATTTGCGACAGTAAAAAATTATTTTTTGAATAATTTACTATACAAAAGGCAATCCCTGGCGTAATTAAAATTTGAGAGAGTAAAAAATTATTTTTTGAATAATTTACTATAGAAAAGGCAATCCCTGGCGTAATTAAAATTTGAGACAGTAAAAAAATTATTTTTTGCAAAATTTACTATAGAAAAGGCAATCCCTGGCGTAATTAAAATTTGAGACAGTAAAAATTATTTTTTTGCAAAATTTACTATAGAAAAGGCAATCACTGGCGTATTTAAAATTTGCAACAGTAAAAAATTATTTTTTGAATAATTTACTATAGAAAAGGCAAACCCTGGCGTAATTAAAATTTGAGACAGTATAAAATTATTTGTTTGAATAATTTACTATAGAAAAGGCAATCCCTGGCGTAATTATAATTTGCGACAGTAAAAAATTATTTTTTGAATAATTTACTATAGAAAAGGCAATCCCTGGCGTAATTAAAATTTTGCGACAGTAAAAATTATTTTTTGAATAATTTACTATACAAAAGGCAATCCCTGGCGTAATTAAAATTTGAGAGAGTAAAAAATTATTTTTTGAATAATTTACTATAGAAAAGGCAATCCCTGGCGTAATTAAAATTTGCGACAGTAAAAAATTATTTTTTGAATAATTTACTATACAAAAGGCAATCCCTGGCGTAATTAAAATTTGAGAGAGTAAAAAATTATTTTTTGAATAATTTACTATAGAAAAGGCAATCCCTGGCGTAATTAAAATTTGAGACAGTAAACAATTATTTTTTGCAAAATTTACTATACAAAAGGCAATCCCTGGCGTAATTAAAATTTGAGACAGTAAAAATTATTTTTTTGCAAAATTTACTATAGAAAAGGCAATCACTGGCGTATTTAAAATTTGCAACAGTAAAAAATTATTTTTTGAATAATTTACTATAGAAAAGGCAATCCCTGGCGTATTTAAAATTTGCAACAGTAAAAAATGAATTTTTGAATAATTTAGTATAGAAAAGGCAATCCCTGGCGTAATTAAAATTTGAGACAGTAAAAATTATTTTTTGAATAATTTACTATAGAAAAGGCAATCCCTGGCGTAATTAAAATTTGCGACAGTAAAAAATTATTTTTTGAATAATTTACTATACAAAAGGCAATCCCTGGCGTAATTAAAATTTGAGAGAGTAAAAAATTATTTTTTGAATAATTTACTATAGAAAAGGCAATCCCTGGCGTAATTAAAATTTGAGACAGTAAACAATTATTTTTTGAATAATTTACTATAGAAAATGCAATCCTTGGCGTAATTAAAATTTGCAACAGTAAAAAATTATTTTTTGCAAAATTTAGTATAGAAAAGGCAATCCCTGGCGTAATTAAAATTTGAGACAGTAAAAAATTATTTTTTGAATAATTTACTATAGAAAAGGCAATCCCTGGCGTAATTAAAATTTGAGACAGTAAACAATTATTTTTTGAATAATTTACTATAGAAAAGGCAATCCCTGGCGTAATTAAAATTTTCGACACTAAACAATTATTTTTTGCAAAATTTACTATAGAAAAGGCAATCCCTGGCGTAATTAAAATTTGAGACAGTAAACAATTATTTTTTGAATAATTTACTATAGAAAATGCAATCCTTGGCGTAATTAAAATTTGCAACAGTAAAAAATTATTTTTTGCAAAATTTAGTATAGAAAAGGCAATCCCTGGCGTAATTAAAATTTGAGACAGTAAAAAATTATTTTTTGAATAATTTACTATAGAAAAGGCAATCCCTGGCGTAATTAAAATTTGAGACAGTAAAAAATTATTTTTTGAATTATTTACTATACAAAAGGCAATCCCTGGCGTAATTAAAATTTGAGAGAGTAAAAAATTATTTTTTGAATAATTTACTATAGAAAAGGCAATCCCTGGCGTAATTAAAATTTGAGACAGTAAAAATTATTTTTTGCAAAATTTACTATAGAAAAGGCAATCCCTGGCGTAATTAAAATTTGAGACAGTAAAAATTATTTTTTTGCAAAATTTACTATAGAAAAGGCAATCACTGGCGTATTTAAAATTTGCAACAGTAAAAAATTATTTTTTGAATAATTTACTATAGAAAAGGCAATCCCTGGCGTATTTAAAATTTGCAACAGTAAAAAATGAATTTTTGAATAATTTACTATAGAAAAGGCAATCCCTGGCGTAATTAAAATTTGAGACAGTAAAAATTATTTTTTGAATAATTTACTATAGAAAAGGCAATCCCTGGCGTAATTAAAATTTGCGACAGTAAAAAATTATTTTTTGAATAATTTACTATACAAAAGGCAATCCCTGGCGTAATTAAAATTTGAGAGAGTAAAAAATTATTTTTTGAATAATTTACTATAGAAAAGGCAATCCCTGGCGTAATTAAAATTTGAGACAGTAAACAATTATTTTTTGAATAATTTACTATAGAAAATGCAATCCTTGGCGTAATTAAAATTTGCAACAGTAAAAAATTATTTTTTGCAAAATTTAGTATAGAAAAGGCAATCCCTGGCGTAATTAAAATTTGAGACAGTAAAAAATTATTTTTTGAATAATTTACTATAGAAAAGGCAATCCCTGGCGTAATTAAAATTTGAGACAGTAAAAATTATTTTTTTGCAAAATTTACTATAGAAAAGGCAATCACTGGCGTATTTAAAATTTGCAACAGTAAAAAATTATTTTTTGAATAATTTACTATAGAAAAGGCAATCCCTGGCGTATTTAAAATTTGCAACAGTAAAAAATGAATTTTTGAATAATTTACTATAGAAAAGGCAATCCCTGGCGTAATTAAAATTTGAGAGAGTAAAAAATTATTTTTTGCAAAATTTACTATACAAAAGGCAATCCCTGGCGTAATTAAAATTTGAGACAGTAAAAATTATTTTTTTGCAAAATTTACTATAGAAAAGGCAATCACTGGCGTATTTAAAATTTGCAACAGTAAAAAATTATTTTTTGAATAATTTACTATAGAAAAGGCAATCCCTGGCGTATTTAAAATTTGCAACAGTAAAAAATGAATTTTTGAATAATTTAGTATAGAAAAGGCAATCCCTGGCGTAATTAAAATTTGAGACAGTAAAAATTATTTTTTGAATAATTTACTATAGAAAAGGCAATCCCTGGCGTAATTAAAATTTGCGACAGTAAAAAATTATTTTTTGAATAATTTACTATACAAAAGGCAATCCCTGGCGTAATTAAAATTTGAGAGAGTAAAAAATTATTTTTTGAATAATTTACTATAGAAAAGGCAATCCCTGGCGTAGTTAAAATTTGAGACAGTAAACAATTATTTTTTGAATAATTTACTATAGAAAATGCAATCCTTGGCGTAATTAAAATTTGCAACAGTAAAAAATTATTTTTTGCAAAATTTAGTATAGAAAAGGCAATCCCTGGCGTAATTAAAATTTGAGACAGTAAAAAATTATTTTTTGAATAATTTACTATAGAAAAGGCAATCCCTGGCGTAATTAAAATTTGCGACGCTAAAAAATTATTTTTTGAATAATTTACTATAGAAAAGGCAATCCCTGGCGTAATTAAAATTTGAGAGAGTAAAAAATTATTTTTTGAATAATTTACTATAGAAAAGGCAATCCCTGGCGTAATTAAAATTTGAGACAGTAAACAATTATTTTTTGAATAATTTACTATAGAAAATGCAATCCTTGGCGTAATTAAAATTTGCAACAGTAAAAAATTATTTTTTGCAAAATTTAGTATAGAAAAGGCAATCCCTGGCGTAATTAAAATTTGAGACAGTAAAAAATTATTTTTTGAATAATTTACTATAGAAAAGGCAATCCCTGGCGTAATTAAAATTTTCGACACTAAACAATTATTTTTTGCAAAATTTACTATAGAAAAGGCAATCCCTGGCGTAATTAAAATTTGAGACAGTAAAAATTATTTTTTTGCAAAATTTACTATAGAAAAGGCAATCACTGGCGTATTTAAAATTTGCAACAGTAAAAAATTATTTTTTGAATAATTTACTATAGAAAAGGCAAACCCTGGCGTAATTAAAATTTGAGACAGTATAAAATTATTTGTTTGAATAATTTACTATAGAAAAGGCAATCCCTGGCGTAATTATAATTTGCGACAGTAAAAAATTATTTTTTGAATAATTTACTATAGAAAAGGCAATCCCTGGCGTAATTAAAATTTGAGACAGTAAAAATTATTTTTTGCAAAATTTACTATAGAAAAGGCAATCCCTGGCGTAATTAAAATTTGAGACAGTAAAAATTATTTTTTTGCAAAATTTACTATAGAAAAGGCAATCACTGGCGTATTTAAAATTTGCAACAGTAAAAAATTATTTTTTGAATAATTTACTATAGAAAAGGCAATCCCTGGCGTATTTAAAATTTGCAACAGTAAAAAATGAATTTTTGAATAATTTACTATAGAAAAGGCAATCCCTGGCGTAATTAAAATTTGAGACAGTAAAAATTATTTTTTGAATAATTTACTATAGAAAAGGCAATCCCTGGCGTAATTAAAATTTGCGACAGTAAAAAATTATTTTTTGAATAATTTACTATACAAAAGGCAATCCCTGGCGTAATTAAAATTTGAGAGAGTAAAAAATTATTTTTTGAATAATTTACTATAGAAAAGGCAATCCCTGGCGTAATTAAAATTTGAGACAGTAAACAATTATTTTTTGAATAATTTACTATAGAAAATGCAATCCTTGGCGTAATTAAAATTTGCAACAGTAAAAAATTATTTTTTGCAAAATTTAGTATAGAAAAGGCAATCCCTGGCGTAATTAAAATTTGAGACAGTAAAAAATTATTTTTTGAATAATTTACTATAGAAAAGGCAATCCCTGGCGTAATTAAAATTTGCGACGCTAAAAAATTATTTTTTGAATAATTTACTATAGAAAAGGCAATCCCTGGCGTAATTAAAATTTGAGACAGTAAAAAATTATTTTTTGAATAATTTACTATAGAAAAGGCAATCCCTGGCGTAATTAAAATTTGAGACAGTAAACAATTATTTTTTGAATAATTTACTATAGAAAATGCAATCCTTGGCGTAATTAAAATTTGCAACAGTAAAAAATTATTTTTTGCAAAATTTAGTATAGAAAAGGCAATCCCTGGCGTAATTAAAATTTGAGACAGTAAAAAATTATTTTTTGAATAATTTACTATACAAAAGGCAATCCCTGGCGTAATTAAAATTTGAGAGAGTAAAAAATTATTTTTTGAATAATTTACTATAGAAAAGGCAATCCCTGGCGTAATTAAAATTTGAGACAGTAAAAATTATTTTTTGCAAAATTTACTATAGAAAAGGCAATCCCTGGCGTAATTAAAATTTGAGACAGTAAAAATTATTTTTTTGCAAAATTTACTATAGAAAAGGCAATCACTGGCGTATTTAAAATTTGCAACAGTAAAAAATTATTTTTTGAATAATTTACTATAGAAAAGGCAATCCCTGGCGTATTTAAAATTTGCAACAGTAAAAAATGAATTTTTGAATAATTTACTATAGAAAAGGCAATCCCTGGCGTAATTAAAATTTGAGACAGTAAAAATTATTTTTTGAATAATTTACTATAGAAAAGGCAATCCCTGGCGTAATTAAAATTTGCGACAGTAAAAAATTATTTTTTGAATAATTTATTATACAAAAGGCAATCCCTGGCGTAATTAAAATTTGAGAGAGTAAAAAATTATTTTTTGAATAATTTACTATAGAAAAGGCAATCCCTGGCGTAATTAAAATTTGAGACAGTAAACAATTATTTTTTGAATAATTTACTATAGAAAATGCAATCCTTGGCGTAATTAAAATTTGCAACAGTAAAAAATTATTTTTTGCAAAATTTAGTATAGAAAAGGCAATCCCTGGCGTAATTAAAATTTGAGACAGTAAAAAATTATTTTTTGAATAATTTACTATAGAAAAGGCAATCCCTGGCGTAATTAAAATTTGCGACGCTAAAAAATTATTTTTTGCAAAATTTAGTATAGAAAAGGCAATCCCTGGCGTAATTAAAATTTGAGACAGTAAAAAATTATTTTTTGAATAATTTACTATAGAAAAGGCAATCCCTGGCGTAATTAAAATTTTCGACACTAAACAATTATTTTTTGCAAAATTTACTATAGAAAAGGCAATCCCTGGCGTAATTAAAATTTGAGACAGTAAAAATTATTTTTTTGCAAAATTTACTATAGAAAAGGCAATCACTGGCGTATTTAAAATTTGCAACAGTAAAAAATTATTTTTTGAATAATTTACTATAGAAAAGGCAAACCCTGGCGTAATTAAAATTTGAGACAGTAAAAATTATTTTTTGCAAAATTTACTATAGAAAAGGCAATCCCTGGCGTAATTAAAATTTGAGACAGTAAAAATTATTTTTTTGCAAAATTTACTATAGAAAAGGCAATCACTGGCGTATTTAAAATTTGCAACAGTAAAAAATTATTTTTTGAATAATTTACTATAGAAAAGGCAATCCCTGGCGTATTTAAAATTTGCAACAGTAAAAAATGAATTTTTGAATAATTTACTATAGAAAAGGCAATCCCTGGCGTAATTAAAATTTGAGACAGTAAAAATTATTTTTTGAATAATTTACTATAGAAAAGGCAATCCCTGGCGTAATTAAAATTTGCGACAGTAAAAAATTATTTTTTGAATAATTTACTATACAAAAGGCAATCCCTGGCGTAATTAAAATTTGAGAGAGTAAAAAATTATTTTTTGAATAATTTACTATAGAAAAGGCAATCCCTGGCGTAATTAAAATTTGAGACAGTAAACAATTATTTTTTGAATAATTTACTATAGAAAATGCAATCCTTGGCGTAATTAAAATTTGCAACAGTAAAAAAATTATTTTTTGCAAAATTTAGTATAGAAAAGGCAATCCCTGGCGTAATTAAAATTTGAGACAGTAAAAAATTATTTTTTGAATAATTTACTATAGAAAAGGCAATCCCTGGCGTAATTAAAATTTGCGACGCTAAAAAATTATTTTTTGAATAATTTACTATAGAAAAGGCAATCCCTGGCGTAATTAAAATTTGAGACAGTAAAAAATTATTTTTTGAATAATTTACTATAGAAAAGGCAATCCCTGGCGTAATTAAAATTTGAGACAGTAAACAATTATTTTTTGAATAATTTACTATAGAAAATGCAATCCTTGGCGTAATTAAAATTTGCAACAGTAAAAAATTATTTTTTGCAAAATTTAGTATAGAAAAGGCAATCCCTGGCGTAATTAAAATTTGAGACAGTAAAAAATTATTTTTTGAATAATTTACTATACAAAAGGCAATCCCTGGCGTAATTAAAATTTGAGAGAGTAAAAAATTATTTTTTGAATAATTTACTATAGAAAAGGCAATCCCTGGCGTAATTAAAATTTGAGACAGTAAAAATTATTTTTTGCAAAATTTACTATAGAAAAGGCAATCCCTGGCGTAATTAAAATTTGAGACAGTAAAAATTATTTTTTTGCAAAATTTACTATAGAAAAGGCAATCACTGGCGTATTTAAAATTTGCAACAGTAAAAAATTATTTTTTGAATAATTTACTATAGAAAAGGCAATCCCTGGCGTATTTAAAATTTGCAACAGTAAAAAATGAATTTTTGAATAATTTACTATAGAAAAGGCAATCCCTGGCGTAATTAAAATTTGAGACAGTAAAAATTATTTTTTGAATAATTTACTATAGAAAAGGCAATCCCTGGCGTAATTAAAATTTGCGACAGTAAAAAATTATTTTTTGAATAATTTACTATACAAAAGGCAATCCCTGGCGTAATTAAAATTTGAGAGAGTAAAAAATTATTTTTTGAATAATTTACTATAGAAAAGGCAATCCCTGGCGTAATTAAAATTTGAGACAGTAAAAATTATTTTTTTGCAAAATTTACTATAGAAAAGGCAATCACTGGCGTATTTAAAATTTGCAACAGTAAAAAATTATTTTTTGAATAATTTACTATAGAAAAGGCAAACCCTGGCGTAATTAAAATTTGAGACAGTAAAAATTATTTTTTGCAAAATTTACTATAGAAAAGGCAATCCCTGGCGTAATTAAAATTTGAGACAGTAAAAATTATTTTTTTGCAAAATTTACTATAGAAAAGGCAATCACTGGCGTATTTAAAATTTGCAACAGTAAAAAATTATTTTTTGAATAATTTACTATAGAAAAGGCAATCCCTGGCGTATTTAAAATTTGCAACAGTAAAAAATGAATTTTTGAATAATTTACTATAGAAAAGGCAATCCCTGGCGTAATTAAAATTTGAGACAGTAAAAATTATTTTTTGAATAATTTACTATAGAAAAGGCAATCCCTGGCGTAATTAAAATTTGCGACAGTAAAAAATTATTTTTTGAATAATTTACTATACAAAAGGCAATCCCTGGCGTAATTAAAATTTGAGAGAGTAAAAAATTATTTTTTGAATAATTTACTATAGAAAAGGCAATCCCTGGCGTAATTAAAATTTGAGACAGTAAACAATTATTTTTTGAATAATTTACTATAGAAAATGCAATCCTTGGCGTAATTAAAATTTGCGACGCTAAAAAATTATTTTTTGAATAATTTACTATAGAAAAGGCAATCCCTGGCGTAATTAAAATTTGAGACAGTAAAAATTATTTTTTGAATAATTTACTATAGAAAAGGCAATCCCTGGCGTAATTAAAATTTGAGACAGTAAAAATTATTTTTTGAATAATTTACTATAGAAAATGCAATCCTTGGCGTAATTAAAATTTGCAACAGTAAAAAATTATTTTTTGAATAATTTACTATAGAAAAGGCAATCCCTGGCGTATTTAAAATTTGCAACAGTAAAAAATGAATTTTTGAATAATTTACTATAGAAAAGGCAATCCCTGGCGTAATTAAAATTTGAGACAGTAAAAATTATTTTTTGAATAATTTACTATAGAAAAGGCAATCCCTGGCGTAATTAAAATTTGCGACAGTAAAAAATTATTTTTTGAATAATTTACTATACAAAAGGCAATCCCTGGCGTAATTAAAATTTGAGAGAGTAAAAAATTATTTTTTGAATAATTTACTATAGAAAAGGCAATCCCTGGCGTAATTAAAATTTGAGACAGTAAACAATTATTTTTTGAATAATTTACTATAGAAAATGCAATCCTTGGCGTAATTAAAATTTGCAACAGTAAAAAATTATTTTTTGCAAAATTTAGTATAGAAAAGGCAATCCCTGGCGTAATTAAAATTTGAGACAGTAAAAAATTATTTTTTGAATAATTTACTATAGAAAAGGCAATCCCTGGCGTAATTAAAATTTGCGACGCTAAAAAATTATTTTTTGAATAATTTACTATAGAAAAGGCAATCCCTGGCGTAATTAAAATTTGAGACAGTAAAAAATTATTTTTTGAATAATTTACTATAGAAAAGGCAATCCCTGGCGTAATTAAAATTTGAGACAGTAAACAATTATTTTTTGAATAATTTACTATAGAAAATGCAATCCTTGGCGTAATTAAAATTTGCAACAGTAAAAAATTATTTTTTGCAAAATTTAGTATAGAAAAGGCAATCCCTGGCGTAATTAAAATTTGAGACAGTAAAAAATTATTTTTTGAATAATTTACTATACAAAAGGCAATCCCTGGCGTAATTAAAATTTGAGAGAGTAAAAAATTATTTTTTGAATAATTTACTATAGAAAAGGCAATCCCTGGCGTAATTAAAATTTGAGACAGTAAAAATTATTTTTTGCAAAATTTACTATAGAAAAGGCAATCCCTGGCGTAATTAAAATTTGAGACAGTAAAAATTATTTTTTTGCAAAATTTACTATAGAAAAGGCAATCACTGGCGTATTTAAAATTTGCAACAGTAAAAAATTATTTTTTGAATAATTTACTATAGAAAAGGCAATCCCTGGCGTATTTAAAATTTGCAACAGTAAAAAATGAATTTTTGAATAATTTACTATAGAAAAGGCAATCCCTGGCGTAATTAAAATTTGAGACAGTAAAAATTATTTTTTGAATAATTTACTATAGAAAAGGCAAACCCTGGCGTAATTAAAATTTGAGACAGTAAAAATTATTTTTTGCAAAATTTACTATAGAAAAGGCAATCCCTGGCGTAATTAAAATTTGAGACAGTAAAAATTATTTTTTTGCAAAATTTACTATAGAAAAGGCAATCACTGGCGTATTTAAAATTTGCAACAGTAAAAAATTATTTTTTGAATAATTTACTATAGAAAAGGCAATCCCTGGCGTATTTAAAATTTGCAACAGTAAAAAATGAATTTTTGAATAATTTACTATAGAAAAGGCAATCCCTGGCGTAATTAAAATTTGAGACAGTAAAAATTATTTTTTGAATAATTTACTATAGAAAAGGCAATCCCTGGCGTAATTAAAATTTGCGACAGTAAAAAATTATTTTTTGAATAATTTACTATACAAAAGGCAATCCCTGGCGTAATTAAAATTTGAGAGAGTAAAAAATTATTTTTTGAATAATTTACTATAGAAAAGGCAATCCCTGGCGTAATTAAAATTTGAGACAGTAAACAATTATTTTTTGAATAATTTACTATAGAAAATGCAATCCTTGGCGTAATTAAAATTTGCAACAGTAAAAAATTATTTTTTGCAAAATTTAGTATAGAAAAGGCAATCCCTGGCGTAATTAAAATTTGAGACAGTAAAAAATTATTTTTTGAATAATTTACTATAGAAAAGGCAATCCCTGGCGTAATTAAAATTTGCGACGCTAAAAAATTATTTTTTGAATAATTTACTATAGAAAAGGCAATCCCTGGCGTAATTAAAATTTGAGACAGTAAAAAATTATTTTTTGAATAATTTACTATAGAAAAGGCAATCCCTGGCGTAATTAAAATTTGAGACAGTAAACAATTATTTTTTGAATAATTTACTATAGAAAATGCAATCCTTGGCGTAATTAAAATTTGCAACAGTAAAAAATTATTTTTTGCAAAATTTAGTATAGAAAAGGCAATCCCTGGCGTAATTAAAATTTGAGACAGTAAAAAATTATTTTTTGAATAATTTACTATACAAAAGGCAATCCCTGGCGTAATTAAAATTTGAGAGAGTAAAAAATTATTTTTTGAATAATTTACTATAGAAAAGGCAATCCCTGGCGTAATTAAAATTTGAGACAGTAAAAATTATTTTTTGCAAAATTTACTATAGAAAAGGCAATCCCTGGCGTAATTAAAATTTGAGACAGTAAAAATTATTTTTTTGCAAAATTTACTATAGAAAAGGCAATCACTGGCGTATTTAAAATTTGCAACAGTAAAAAATTATTTTTTGAATAATTTACTATAGAAAAGGCAATCCCTGGCGTATTTAAAATTTGCAACAGTAAAAAATGAATTTTTGAATAATTTACTATAGAAAAGGCAATCCCTGGCGTAATTAAAATTTGAGACAGTAAAAATTATTTTTTGAATAATTTACTATAGAAAAGGCAATCCCTGGCGTAATTAAAATTTGCGACAGTAAAAAATTATTTTTTGAATAATTTACTATACAAAAGGCAATCCCTGGCGTAATTAAAATTTGAGAGAGTAAAAAATTATTTTTTGAATAATTTACTATAGAAAAGGCAATCCCTGGCGTAATTAAAATTTGAGACAGTAAACAATTATTTTTTGAATAATTTACTATAGAAAATGCAATCCTTGGCGTAATTAAAATTTGCAACAGTAAAAAATTATTTTTTGCAAAATTTAGTATAGAAAAGGCAATCCCTGGCGTAATTAAAATTTGAGACAGTAAAAAATTATTTTTTGAATAATTTACTATAGAAAAGGCAATCCCTGGCGTAATTAAAATTTGCGACGCTAAAAAATTATTTGTTTGAATAATTTACTATAGAAAAGGCAATCCCTGGCGTAATTATAATTTGCGACAGTAAAAAATTATTTTTTGAATAATTTACTATAGAAAAGGCAATCCCTGGCGTAATTAAAATTTGAGACAGTAAAAATTATTTTTTGCAAAATTTACTATAGAAAAGGCAATCCCTGGCGTAATTAAAATTTGAGACAGTAAAAATTATTTTTTTGCAAAATTTACTATAGAAAATGCAATCCTTGGCGTAATTAAAATTTGCAACAGTAAAAAATTATTTTTTGCAAAATTTAGTATAGAAAAGGCAATCCCTGGCGTATTTAAAATTTGCAACAGTAAAAAATTATTTTTTGAATAATTTACTATAGAAAAGGCAAACCCTGGCGTAATTAAAATTTGAGACAGTATAAAATTATTTGTTTGAATAATTTACTATAGAAAAGGCAATCCCTGGCGTAATTATAATTTGCGACAGTAAAAAATTATTTTTTGAATAATTTACTATAGAAAAGGCAATCCCTGGCGTAATTAAAATTTGAGACAGTAAAAATTATTTTTTGCAAAATTTACTATAGAAAAGGCAATCCCTGGCGTAATTAAAATTTGAGACAGTAAAAATTATTTTTTTGCAAAATTTACTATAGAAAAGGCAATCACTGGCGTATTTAAAATTTGCAACAGTAAAAAATTATTTTTTGAATAATTTACTATAGAAAAGGCAATCCCTGGCGTATTTAAAATTTGCAACAGTAAAAAATGAATTTTTGAATAATTTACTATAGAAAAGGCAATCCCTGGCGTAATTAAAATTTGAGACAGTAAAAATTATTTTTTGAATAATTTACTATAGAAAAGGCAATCCCTGGCGTAATTAAAATTTGCGACAGTAAAAAATTATTTTTTGAATAATTTACTATACAAAAGGCAATCCCTGGCGTAATTAAAATTTGAGAGAGTAAAAAATTATTTTTTGAATAATTTACTATAGAAAAGGCAATCCCTGGCGTAATTAAAATTTGAGACAGTAAACAATTATTTTTTGAATAATTTACTATAGAAAATGCAATCCTTGGCGTAATTAAAATTTGCAACAGTAAAAAATTATTTTTTGCAAAATTTAGTATAGAAAAGGCAATCCCTGGCGTAATTAAAATTTGAGACAGTAAAAAATTATTTTTTGAATAATTTACTATAGAAAAGGCAATCCCTGGCGTAATTAAAATTTGCGACGCTAAAAAATTATTTTTTGAATAATTTACTATAGAAAAGGCAATCCCTGGCGTAATTAAAATTTGAGAGAGTAAAAAATTATTTTTTGAATAATTTACTATAGAAAAGGCAATCCCTGGCGTAATTAAAATTTGAGACAGTAAACAATTATTTTTTGAATAATTTACTATAGAAAATGCAATCCTTGGCGTAATTAAAATTTGCAACAGTAAAAAATTATTTTTTGCAAAATTTAGTATAGAAAAGGCAATCCCTGGCGTAATTAAAATTTGAGACAGTAAAAAATTATTTTTTGAATAATTTACTATAGAAAAGGCAATCCCTGGCGTAATTAAAATTTTCGACACTAAACAATTATTTTTTGCAAAATTTACTATAGAAAAGGCAATCCCTGGCGTAATTAAAATTTGAGACAGTAAAAATTATTTTTTTGCAAAATTTACTATAGAAAAGGCAATCACTGGCGTATTTAAAATTTGCAACAGTAAAAAATTATTTTTTGAATAATTTACTATAGAAAAGGCAAACCCTGGCGTAATTAAAATTTGAGACAGTATAAAATTATTTGTTTGAATAATTTACTATAGAAAAGGCAATCCCTGGCGTAATTATAATTTGCGACAGTAAAAAATTATTTTTTGAATAATTTACTATAGAAAAGGCAATCCCTGGCGTAATTAAAATTTGAGACAGTAAAAATTATTTTTTGCAAAATTTACTATAGAAAAGGCAATCCCTGGCGTAATTAAAATTTGAGACAGTAAAAATTATTTTTTTGCAAAATTTACTATAGAAAAGGCAATCACTGGCGTATTTAAAATTTGCAACAGTAAAAAATTATTTTTTGAATAATTTACTATAGAAAAGGCAATCCCTGGCGTATTTAAAATTTGCAACAGTAAAAAATGAATTTTTGAATAATTTACTATAGAAAAGGCAATCCCTGGCGTAATTAAAATTTGAGACAGTAAAAATTATTTTTTGAATAATTTACTATAGAAAAGGCAATCCCTGGCGTAATTAAAATTTGCGACAGTAAAAAATTATTTTTTGAATAATTTACTATACAAAAGGCAATCCCTGGCGTAATTAAAATTTGAGAGAGTAAAAAATTATTTTTGAATAATTTACTATAGAAAAGGCAATCCCTGGCGTAATTAAAATTTGAGACAGTAAACAATTATTTTTTGAATAATTTACTATAGAAAATGCAATCCTTGGCGTAATTAAAATTTGCAACAGTAAAAAATTATTTTTTGCAAAATTTAGTATAGAAAAGGCAATCCCTGGCGTAATTAAAATTTGAGACAGTAAAAAATTATTTTTTGAATAATTTACTATAGAAAAGGCAATCCCTGGCGTAATTAAAATTTGCGACGCTAAAAAATTATTTTTTGAATAATTTACTATAGAAAAGGCAATCCCTGGCGTAATTAAAATTTGAGACAGTAAAAAATTATTTTTTGAATAATTTACTATAGAAAAGGCAATCCCTGGCGTAATTAAAATTTGAGACAGTAAACAATTATTTTTTGAATAATTTACCTATAGAAAATGCAATCCTTGGCGTAATTAAAATTTGCAACAGTAAAAAATTATTTTTTGCAAAATTTAGTATAGAAAAGGCAATCCCTGGCGTAATTAAAATTTGAGACAGTAAAAAATTATTTTTTGAATAATTTACTATAGAAAAGGCAATCCCTGGCGTAATTAAAATTTGCGACGCTAAAAAATTATTTTTTGAATAATTTACTATAGAAAAGGCAATCCCTGGCGTAATTAAAATTTGAGACAGTAAAAAATTATTTTTTGAATAATTTACTATAGAAAAGGCAATCCCTGGCGTAATTAAAATTTGAGACAGTAAACAATTATTTTTTGAATAATTTACTATAGAAAATGCAATCCTTGGCGTAATTAAAATTTGCAACAGTAAAAAATTATTTTTTGCAAAATTTAGTATAGAAAAGGCAATCCCTGGCGTAATTAAAATTTGAGACAGTAAAAAATTATTTTTTGAATAATTTACTATACAAAAGGCAATCCCTGGCGTAATTAAAATTTGAGAGAGTAAAAAATTATTTTTTGAATAATTTACTATAGAAAAGGCAATCCCTGGCGTAATTAAAATTTGAGACAGTAAACAATTATTTTTTGAATAATTTACTATAGAAAATGCAATCCTTGGCGTAATTAAAATTTGCAACAGTAAAAAATTATTTTTTGCAAAATTTAGTATAGAAAAGGCAATCCCTGGCGTAATTAAAATTTGAGACAGTAAAAAATTATTTTTTGAATAATTTACTATAGAAAAGGCAATCCCTGGCGTAATTAAAATTTGCGACGCTAAAAAATTATTTTTTGAATAATTTACTATAGAAAAGGCAATCCCTGGCGTAATTAAAATTTGAGAGAGTAAAAAATTATTTTTTGAATAATTTACTATAGAAAAGGCAATCCCTGGCGTAATTAAAATTTGAGACAGTAAACAATTATTTTTTGAATAATTTACTATAGAAAATGCAATCCTTGGCGTAATTAAAATTTGCAACAGTAAAAAATTATTTTTTGCAAAATTTAGTATAGAAAAGGCAATCCCTGGCGTAATTAAAATTTGAGACAGTAAAAAATTATTTTTTGAATAATTTACTATAGAAAAGGCAATCCCTGGCGTAATTAAAATTTTCGACACTAAACAATTATTTTTTGCAAAATTTACTATAGAAAAGGCAATCCCTGGCGTAATTAAAATTTGAGACAGTAAAAATTATTTTTTTGCAAAATTTACTATAGAAAAGGCAATCACTGGCGTATTTAAAATTTGCAACAGTAAAAAATTATTTTTTGAATAATTTACTATAGAAAAGGCAAACCCTGGCGTAATTAAAATTTGAGACAGTATAAAATTATTTGTTTGAATAATTTACTATAGAAAAGGCAATCCCTGGCGTAATTATAATTTGCGACAGTAAAAAATTATTTTTTGAATAATTTACTATAGAAAAGGCAATCCCTGGCGTAATTAAAATTTGAGACAGTAAAAATTATTTTTTGAATAATTTACTATAGAAAAGGCAATCCCTGGCGTAATTAAAATTTGAGACAGTAAACAATTATTTTTTGAATAATTTACTATAGAAAATGCAATCCTTGGCGTAATTAAAATTTGCAACAGTAAAAAATTATTTTTTGCAAAATTTAGTATAGAAAAGGCAATCCCTGGCGTAATTAAAATTTGAGACAGTAAAAAATTATTTTTTGAATAATTTACTATAGAAAAGGCAATCCCTGGCGTAATTAAAATTTGCGACGCTAAAAAATTATTTTTTGAATAATTTACTATAGAAGAGGCAATCCCTGGCGTAATTAAAATTTGAGACAGTAAAAAATTATTTTTTGAATAATTTACTATAGAAAAGGCAATCCCTGGCGTAATTAAAATTTGAGACAGTAAACAATTATTTTTTGAATAATTTACTATAGAAAATGCAATCCTTGGCGTAATTAAAATTTGCAACAGTAAAAAATTATTTTTTGAATAATTTACTATAGAAAAGGCAATCCCTGGCGTAATTAAAATTTTCGACACTAAACAATTATTTTTTGCAAAATTTACTATAGAAAAGGCAATCCCTGGCGTAATTAAAATTTGAGACAGTAAAAATTATTTTTTTGCAAAATTTACTATAGAAAAGGCAATCACTGGCGTATTTAAAATTTGCAACAGTAAAAAATTATTTTTTGAATAATTTACTATAGAAAAGGCAAACCCTGGCGTAATTAAAATTTGAGACAGTATAAAATTAATTTTTGAATAATTTACTATAGAAAAGGCAATCCCTGGCGTAATTAAAATTTGCGACACTAAACAATTATTTTTTGCAAAATTTACTATAGAAAAGGCAATCCCTGGCGTAATTAAAATTTGCGACAGTATAAAATTATTTTTTGAATAATTTACTATAGAAAAGGCAATCCCTGGCGTAATTAAAATTTGAGACAATAAAAATTATTTTTTGCAAAATTTACTATAGAAAAGGCAATCGCTGGCGTAATTAAAATTTGAGACAGTAAAAAATTATTTTTTGAATAATTTACTATAGAAAAGGCAATCCCTGGCGTAATTAAAATTTTCGACACTAAACAATTATTTTTTGCAAAATTTACTATAGAAAAGGCAATCCCTGGCGTAATTAAAATTTGAGACAGTAAAAATTATTTTTTTGCAAAATTTACTATAGAAAAGGCAATCACTGGCGTATTTAAAATTTGCAACAGTAAAAAATTATTTTTTGAATAATTTACTATAGAAAAGGCAATCCCTGGCGTATTTAAAATTTGCAACAGTAAAAAATGAATTTTTGAATAATTTACTATAGAAAAGGCAATCCCTGGCGTAATTAAAATTTGAGACAGTAAAAATTATTTTTTGAATAATTTACTATAGAAAAGGCAATCCCTGGCGTAATTAAAATTTGCGACAGTAAAAAATTATTTTTTGAATAATTTACTATACAAAAGGCAATCCCTGGCGTAATTAAAATTTGAGAGAGTAAAAAATTATTTTTTGAATAATTTACTATAGAAAAGGCAATCCCTGGCGTAATTAAAATTTGAGACAGTAAACAATTATTTTTTGAATAATTTACTATAGAAAATGCAATCCTTGGCGTAATTAAAATTTGCAACAGTAAAAAATTATTTTTTGCAAAATTTAGTATAGAAAAGGCAATCCCTGGCGTAATTAAAATTTGAGACAGTAAAAAATTATTTTTTGAATAATTTACTATAGAAAAGGCAATCCCTGGCGTAATTAAAATTTGCGACGCTAAAAAATTATTTTTTGCAAAATTTACTATAGAAAAGGCAATCCCTGGCGTAATTAAAATTTGAGACAGTAAAAAATTATTTTTTGAATAATTTACTATAGAAAAGGCAATCCCTGGCGTAATTAAAATTTTCGACACTAAACAATTATTTTTTGCAAAATTTACTATAGAAAAGGCAATCCCTGGCGTAATTAAAATTTGAGACAGTAAAAATTATTTTTTTGCAAAATTTACTATAGAAAAGGCAATCACTGGCGTATTTAAAATTTGCAACAGTAAAAAATGAATTTTTGAATAATTTACTATAGAAAAGGCAATCCCTGGCGTAATTAAAATTTGAGACAGTAAAAATTATTTTTTGAATAATTTACTATAGAAAAGGCAATCCCTGGCGTAATTAAAATTTGCGACAGTAAAAAATTATTTTTTGAATAATTTACTATACAAAAGGCAATCCCTGGCGTAATTAAAATTTGAGAGAGTAAAAAATTATTTTTTGAATAATTTACTATAGAAAAGGCAATCCCTGGCGTAATTAAAATTTGAGACAGTAAACAATTATTTTTTGAATAATTTACTATAGAAAATGCAATCCTTGGCGTAATTAAAATTTGCAACAGTAAAAAATTATTTTTTGCAAAATTTAGTATAGAAAAGGCAATCCCTGGCGTAATTAAAATTTGAGACAGTAAAAAATTATTTTTTGAATAATTTACTATAGAAAAGGCAATCCCTGGCGTAATTAAAATTTGCGACGCTAAAAAATTATTTTTTGCAAAATTTAGTATAGAAAAGGCAATCCCTGGCGTAATTAAAATTTGAGACAGTAAAAAATTATTTTTTGAATAATTTACTATAGAAAAGGCAATCCCTGGCGTAATTAAAATTTTCGACACTAAACAATTATTTTTTGCAAAATTTACTATAGAAAAGGCAATCCCTGGCGTAATTAAAATTTGAGACAGTAAAAATTATTTTTTTGCAAAATTTACTATAGAAAAGGCAATCACTGGCGTATTTAAAATTTGCAACAGTAAAAAATTATTTTTTGAATAATTTACTATAGAAAAGGCAAACCCTGGCGTAATTAAAATTTGAGACAGTATAAAATTAATTTTTGAATAATTTACTATAGAAAAGGCAATCCCTGGCGTAATTAAAATTTGCGACACTAAACAATTATTTTTTGCAAAATTTACTATAGAAAAGGCAATCCCTGGCGTAATTAAAATTTGCGACAGTATAAAATTATTTTTTGAATAATTTACTATAGAAAAGGCAATCCCTGGCGTAATTAAAATTTGAGACAATAAAAATTATTTTTTGCAAAATTTACTATAGAAAAGGCAATCGCTGGCGTAATTAAAATTTGAGACAGTAAAAAATTATTTTTTGAATAATTTACTATAGAAAAGGCAATCCCTGGCGTAATTAAAATTTTCGACACTAAACAATTATTTTTTGCAAAATTTACTATAGAAAAGGCAATCCCTGGCGTAATTAAAATTTGAGACAGTAAAAATTATTTTTTTGCAAAATTTACTATAGAAAAGGCAATCACTGGCGTATTTAAAATTTGCAACAGTAAAAAATTATTTTTTGAATAATTTACTATAGAAAAGGCAATCCCTGGCGTATTTAAAATTTGCAACAGTAAAAAATGAATTTTTGAATAATTTACTATAGAAAAGGCAATCCCTGGCGTAATTAAAATTTGAGACAGTAAAAATTATTTTTTGAATAATTTACTATAGAAAAGGCAATCCCTGGCGTAATTAAAATTTGCGACAGTAAAAAATTATTTTTTGAATAATTTACTATACAAAAGGCAATCCCTGGCGTAATTAAAATTTGAGAGAGTAAAAAATTATTTTTTGAATAATTTACTATAGAAAAGGCAATCCCTGGCGTAATTAAAATTTGAGACAGTAAACAATTATTTTTTGAATAATTTACTATAGAAAATGCAATCCTTGGCGTAATTAAAATTTGCAACAGTAAAAAATTATTTTTTGCAAAATTTAGTATAGAAAAGGCAATCCCTGGCGTAATTAAAATTTGAGACAGTAAAAAATTATTTTTTGAATAATTTACTATAGAAAAGGCAATCCCTGGCGTAATTAAAATTTGCGACGCTAAAAAATTATTTTTTGAATAATTTACTATAGAAAAGGCAATCCCTGGCGTAATTAAAATTTGAGACAGTAAAAAATTATTTTTTGAATAATTTACTATAGAAAAGGCAATCCCTGGCGTAATTAAAATTTGAGACAGTAAACAATTATTTTTTGAATAATTTACTATAGAAAATGCAATCCTTGGCGTAATTAAAATTTGCAACAGTAAAAAATTATTTTTTGCAAAATTTAGTATAGAAAAGGCAATCCCTGGCGTAATTAAAATTTGAGACAGTAAAAAATTATTTTTTGAATAATTTACTATAGAAAAGGCAATCCCTGGCGTAATTAAAATTTTCGACACTAAACAATTATTTTTTGCAAAATTTACTATAGAAAAGGCAATCCCTGGCGTAATTAAAATTTGAGACAGTAAAAATTATTTTTTTGCAAAATTTACTATAGAAAAGGCAATCACTGGCGTATTTAAAATTTGCAACAGTAAAAAATTATTTTTTGAATAATTTACTATAGAAAAGGCAAACCCTGGCGTAATTAAAATTTGAGACAGTATAAAATTATTTGTTTGAATAATTTACTATAGAAAAGGCAATCCCTGGCGTAATTATAATTTGCGACAGTAAAAAATTATTTTTTGAATAATTTACTATAGAAAAGGCAATCCCTGGCGTAATTAAAATTTGAGACAGTAAAAATTATTTTTTGCAAAATTTACTATAGAAAAGGCAATCCCTGGCGTATTTAAAATTTGCAACAGTAAAAAATGAATTTTTGAATAATTTACTATAGAAAAGGCAATCCCTGGCGTAATTAAAATTTGAGACAGTAAAAATTATTTTTTGAATAATTTACTATAGAAAAGGCAATCCCTGGCGTAATTAAAATTTGCGACAGTAAAAAATTATTTTTTGAATAATTTACTATACAAAAGGCAATCCCTGGCGTAATTAAAATTTGAGAGAGTAAAAAATTATTTTTTGAATAATTTACTATAGAAAAGGCAATCCCTGGCGTAATTAAAATTTGAGACAGTAAACAATTATTTTTTGAATAATTTACTATAGAAAATGCAATCCTTGGCGTAATTAAAATTTGCGACAGTAAAAAATTATTTTTTGCAAAATTTAGTATAGAAAAGGCAATCCCTGGCGTAATTAAAATTTGAGACAGTAAAAAATTATTTTTTGAATAATTTACTATAGAAAAGGCAATCCCTGGCGTAATTAAAATTTGCGACAGTAAAAAATTATTTTTTGAATAATTTACTATACAAAAGGCAATCCCTGGCGTAATTAAAATTTGAGAGAGTAAAAAATTATTTTTTGAATAATTTACTATAGAAAAGGCAATCCCTGGCGTAATTAAAATTTGAGACACTAAACAATTATTTTTTGCAAAATTTACTATAGAAAAGGCAATCCCTGGCGTAATTAAAATTTGAGACAGTAAAAATTATTTTTTTGCAAAATTTACTATAGAAAAGGCAATCACTGGCGTATTTAAAATTTGCAACAGTAAAAAATTATTTTTTGAATAATTTACTATAGAAAAGGCAAACCCTGGCGTAATTAAAATTTGAGACAGTATAAAATTATTTGTTTGAATAATTTACTATAGAAAAGGCAATCCCTGGCGTAATTATAATTTGCGACAGTAAAAAATTATTTTTTGAATAATTTACTATAGAAAAGGCAATCCCTGGCGTAATTAAAATTTGAGACAGTAAAAATTATTTTTTGCAAAATTTACTATAGAAAAGGCAATCCCTGGCGTATTTAAAATTTGCAACAGTAAAAAATGAATTTTTGAATAATTTACTATAGAAAAGGCAATCCCTGGCGTAATTAAAATTTGAGACAGTAAAAATTATTTTTTGAATAATTTACTATAGAAAAGGCAATCCCTGGCGTAATTAAAATTTGCGACAGTAAAAAATTATTTTTTGAATAATTTACTATACAAAAGGCAATCCCTGGCGTAATTAAAATTTGAGAGAGTAAAAAATTATTTTTTGAATAATTTACTATAGAAAAGGCAATCCCTGGCGTAATTAAAATTTGAGACAGTAAACAATTATTTTTTGAATAATTTACTATAGAAAATGCAATCCTTGGCGTAATTAAAATTTGCAACAGTAAAAAATTATTTTTTGCAAAATTTAGTATAGAAAAGGCAATCCCTGGCGTAATTAAAATTTGAGACAGTAAAAAATTATTTTTTGAATAATTTACTATAGAAAAGGCAATCCCTGGCGTAATTAAAATTTGCGACGCTAAAAAATTATTTTTTGAATAATTTACTATAGAAAAGGCAATCCCTGGCGTAATTAAAATTTGAGAGAGTAAAAAATTATTTTTTGAATAATTTACTATAGAAAAGGCAATCCCTGGCGTAATTAAAATTTGAGACAGTAAACAATTATTTTTTGAATAATTTACTATAGAAAATGCAATCCTTGGCGTAATTAAAATTTGCAACAGTAAAAAATTATTTTTTGCAAAATTTAGTATAGAAAAGGCAATCCCTGGCGTAATTAAAATTTGAGACAGTAAAAAATTATTTTTTGAATAATTTACTATAGAAAAGGCAATCCCTGGCGTAATTAAAATTTTCGACACTAAACAATTATTTTTTGCAAAATTTACTATAGAAAAGGCAATCCCTGGCGTAATTAAAATTTGAGACAGTAAAAATTATTTTTTTGCAAAATTTACTATAGAAAAGGCAATCACTGGCGTATTTAAAATTTGCAACAGTAAAAAATTATTTTTTGAATAATTTACTATAGAAAAGGCAAACCCTGGCGTAATTAAAATTTGAGACAGTATAAAATTATTTGTTTGAATAATTTACTATAGAAAAGGCAATCCCTGGCGTAATTATAATTTGCGACAGTAAAAAATTATTTTTTGAATAATTTACTATAGAAAAGGCAATCCCTGGCGTAATTAAAATTTGAGACAGTAAAAATTATTTTTTGCAAAATTTACTATAGAAAAGGCAATCCCTGGCGTATTTAAAATTTGCAACAGTAAAAAATGAATTTTTGAATAATTTACTATAGAAAAGGCAATCCCTGGCGTAATTAAAATTTGAGACAGTAAAAATTATTTTTTGAATAATTTACTATAGAAAAGGCAATCCCTGGCGTAATTAAAATTTGCGACAGTAAAAAATTATTTTTTGAATAATTTACTATACAAAAGGCAATCCCTGGCGTAATTAAAATTTGAGAGAGTAAAAAATTATTTTTTGAATAATTTACTATAGAAAAGGCAATCCCTGGCGTAATTAAAATTTGAGACAGTAAACAATTATTTTTTGAATAATTTACTATAGAAAATGCAATCCTTGGCGTAATTAAAATTTGCAACAGTAAAAAATTATTTTTTGCAAAATTTAGTATAGAAAAGGCAATCCCTGGCGTAATTAAAATTTGAGACAGTAAAAAATTATTTTTTGAATAATTTACTATAGAAAAGGCAATCCCTGGCGTAATTAAAATTTGCGACGCTAAAAAATTATTTTTTGAATAATTTACTATAGAAAAGGCAATCCCTGGTGCAATTAAAATTTGCGACAGTAAAAAATTATTTTTTGAATAATTTACTATAGAAAAGGCAATCCCTGGCGTAATTATAATTTACGACAGTAAAAAATTATTTTTTGAATAATTTACTATAGAAAAGGCAATCCCTGGCGTAATTAAAATTTGAGACAGTAAACAATTATTTTTTGAATAATTTACTATAGAAAATGCAATCCTTGGCGTAATTAAAATTTGCAACAGTAAAAAATTATTTTTTGCAAAATTTAGTATAGAAAAGGCAATCCCTGGCGTAATTAAAATTTGAGACAGTAAAAAATTATTTTTTGAATAATTTACTATAGAAAAGGCAATCCCTGGCGTAATTAAAATTTGCGACGCTAAAAAATTATTTTTTGAATAATTTACTATAGAAAAGGCAATCCCTGGCGTAATTAAAATTTGAGACAGTAAAAAATTATTTTTTGAATAATTTACTATAGAAAAGGCAATCCCTGGCGTAATTAAAATTTGAGACACTAAACAATTATTTTTTGCAAAATTTACTATAGAAAAGGCAATCCCTGGCGTAATTAAAATTTGAGACAGTAAAAATTATTTTTTTGCAAAATTTACTATAGAAAAGGCAATCACTGGCGTATTTAAAATTTGCAACAGTAAAAAATTATTTTTTGAATAATTTACTATAGAAAAGGCAAACCCTGGCGTAATTAAAATTTGAGACAGTATAAAATTATTTGTTTGAATAATTTACTATAGAAAAGGCAATCCCTGGCGTAATTATAATTTGCGACAGTAAAAAATTATTTTTTGAATAATTTACTATAGAAAAGGCAATCCCTGGCGTAATTAAAATTTGAGACAGTAAAAATTATTTTTTGCAAAATTTACTATAGAAAAGGCAATCCCTGGCGTATTTAAAATTTGCAACAGTAAAAAATGAATTTTTGAATAATTTACTATAGAAAAGGCAATCCCTGGCGTAATTAAAATTTGAGACAGTAAAAATTATTTTTTGAATAATTTACTATAGAAAAGGCAATCCCTGGCGTAATTAAAATTTGCGACAGTAAAAAATTATTTTTTGAATAATTTACTATACAAAAGGCAATCCCTGGCGTAATTAAAATTTGAGAGAGTAAAAAATTATTTTTTGAATAATTTACTATAGAAAAGGCAATCCCTGGCGTAATTAAAATTTGAGACAGTAAACAATTATTTTTTGAATAATTTACTATAGAAAATGCAATCCTTGGCGTAATTAAAATTTGCAACAGTAAAAAATTATTTTTTGCAAAATTTAGTATAGAAAAGGCAATCCCTGGCGTAATTAAAATTTGAGACAGTAAAAATTATTTTTTGAATAATTTACTATAGAAAAGGCAATCCCTGGCGTAATTAAAATTTGCGACGCTAAAAAATTATTTTTTGAATAATTTACTATAGAAAAGGCAATCCCTGGTGCAATTAAAATTTGCGACAGTAAAAAATTATTTTTTGAATAATTTACTATAGAAAAGGCAATCCCTGGCGTAATTATAATTTACGACAGTAAAAAATTATTTTTTGAATAATTTACTATAGAAAAGGCAATCCCTGGCGTAATTAAAATTTGAGACAGTAAAAATTATTTTTTGAATAATTTACTATAGAAAAGGCAATCCCTGGCGTAATTAAAATTTGCGACAGTAAAAAATTATTTTTTGAATAATTTACTATACAAAAGGCAATCCCTGGCGTAATTAAAATTTGAGAGAATAAAAAATTATTTTTTGAATAATTTACTATAGAAAAGGCAATCCCTGGCGTAATTAAAATTTGAGACAGTAAAAAATTATTTTTTGAATAATTTACTATAGAAAAGGCAATCCCTGGCGTAATTAAAATTTGCGACACTAAACAATTATTTTTTGCAAAATTTACTATAGAAAAGGCAATCCCTGGCGTAATTAAAATTTGAGACAGTAAAAAATTATTTTTTGAATAATTTACTATAGAAAAGGCAATCCCTGGCGTAATTATAATTTGCGACAGTATAAAATTAATTTTTGCAAAATTTACTATAGAAAAGGCAATCCCTGGCGTAATTAAAATTTGAGACAATAAAAAATTATTTTTTGAATAATTTACTATAGAAAAGGCAATCCCTGGCGTAATTAAAATTTGAGACCGAAAAAATTATTTTTTGCAAAATTTACTATAGAAAAGGCAATCCCTGGCGTAATTAAAATTTGTGACAGAAAAAATTATTTTTTGAATAATTTACTATAGAAAAGGCAATCCCTGGCGTAATTAAAATTTGAGACAGTAAAAAATGAATTTTTGAATAATTTACTATAGAAAAGGCAATCCCTGGCGTAATTAAAATTTGAGACAGTAAAAATTATTTTTTGCAAAATTTACTATAGAAAAGGCAATCCCTGGCGTAATTAAAATTTGAGACAGTAAAAAATTATTTTTTGAATAATTTACTATAGAAAAGGCAATCCCTGGCGTATTTAAAATTTGCAACAGTAAAAAATTATTTTTTGAATAATTTACTATAGAAAAGGCAATCCCTGGCGTAATTAAAATTTGAGACACTAAACAATTATTTTTTGCAAAATTTACTATAGAAAAGGCAATCCCTGGCGTAATAAAATTTGAGACAGTAAAAAATTATTTTTTGAATAATTTACTATAGAAAAGGCAATCCCTGGCGTAATTAAAATTTGCGACACTAAAAAATTATTTTTTGAATAATTTACTATAGAAAAGGCAATCCCTGGCGTAATTAAAATTTGAGACAGTAAAAAATTATTTTTTGAATAATTTACTATAGAAAACTCAATCCCTGGCGTAATTATAATTTGAGACAGTAAAAAATTATTTTTTGCAAAATTTCCTATAGAAAAAAAGGCAATCCCTGGAGTAATTAAAATTTGCGAAAATAAAAAATTATTTTTTGAATAATTTACTATAGAAAAGGCAATCCCTGGCGTAAATAAAATTTGCAATAGTAAAAAATTATTTTTTGCAACATATACTATAGAATAGGCAATCCCTGGCGTAATTAAAATTTGCGACAGTAAAAAATGAATTTTTGAATAATTTACTATAGATAAAGGCAATCCCTGGCGTAATTAAAATTTGCGACACTAAACAATTATTTTTTGCAAAATTTACTATAGAAAAGGCAATCCCTGGCGTAATTAAAATTTGAGACAGTAAAAATTATTTTTTGCAAAATTTACTATAGAAAAGGCAAACCCTGGCGTAATTAAAATTTGAGACAGTAAAAAATTATTTTTTGAATAATTTACTATAGAAAAGGCAATCCCTGGCGTAATTATAATTTGAGACACTAAACAATTATTTTTTGAATAATTTACTATAGAAAAGGCAATCCCTGGCGTAATTAAAATTTGAGACAGTAAAAAATTATTTTTTGAATAATTTACTATAGAAAAGGTAATCCCTGGCGTAATTAAAGTTTGAGACAGAAAAAATTATTTTTTGCAAAATTTACTATAGAAAAGGCAATCCCTGGCGTAATTAAAATTTGTGACAGAAAAAATTATTTTTTGAATAATTTACTATAGAAAAGGCAATCCTTGGCGTAATTAAAATTTGAGACAATAAAAAATGAATATTTGAATAATTTACTATAGAAAAGGCAATCCCTGGCGTAATTAAAATTTGCGACACTAAACAATTATTTTTTGCAAAATTTACTATAGAAAAGGCAATCCCTGGCGTAATTAAAATTTGCGACAGTATAAAATTATTTTTTGAATAATTTACTATAGAAAAGGCAATCCCTGGCGTAATTAAAATTTGAGACAATAAAAATTATTTTTTGCAAAATTTACTATAGAAAAGGCAATCGCTGGCGTAATTAAAATTTGAGACAGTAAAAATTATTTTTTGAATAATTTACTATAGAAAAGGCAATCCCTGGCGTAATTAAAATTTGCGACACTAAACAATTATTTTTTGCAAAATTTACTATAGAAAAGGCAATCCCTGGCGTAATTAAAATTTGAGACAGTAAAAAATGAATTTTTGAATAATTTACTATAGAAAAGGCAAACCCTGGCGTATTTAAAATTTGAGACACTAAACAATTATTTTTTGCAAAATTTACTATAGAAAAGGCAATCCCTGGCGTAATTAAAATTTGAGACAGTAAAAATTATTTTTTGCAAAATTTACTATAGAAAAGGCAATCCCTGGCGTATTTAAAATTTGCAACAGTAAAAAATGAATTTTTGAATAATTTACTATAGAAAAGGCAATCACTGGCGTATTTAAAATTTGCAACAGTAAAAAATTATTTTTTGAATAATTTACTATAGAAAAGGCAAACCCTGGCGTAATTAAAATTTGAGACAGTAAAAAATTATTTTTTTGAATAATTTACTATAGAAAAGGCAATCCCTGGCGTAATTATAATTTGCGACAGTAAAAAATTATTTTTTGAATAATTTACTATAGAAAAGGCAATCCCTGGCGTAATTAAAATTTGAGACAGTAAAAATTATTTTTTGCAAAATTTACTATAGAAAAGGCAATCCCTGGCGTATTTAAAATTTGCAACAGTAAAAAATGAATTTTTGAATAATTTACTAAAGAAAAGGCAATCCCTGGCGTAATTAAAATTTGAGACAGTAAAAAATTATTTTTTGAATAATTGACTATAGAAAAGGCAATCCCTGGCGAAATTAAAATTTGAGACAGTAAACAATTATTTTTTGAATAATTTACTATAGAAAATGCAATCCTTGGCGTAATTAAAATTTGCAGCAGTAAAAAATTATTTTTTGCAAAATTTAGTATAGAAAAGGCAATCCCTGGCGTAATTAAAATTTGAGACAGTAAAAAATTATTTTTTGAATAATTTACTATAGAAAAGGCAATCCCTGGCGTAATTAAAATTTGCGACGCTAAAAAATTATTTTTTGAATAATTTACTATAGAAAAGGCAATCCCTGGCGCAATTAAAATTTGCGACAGTAAAAAATTATTTTTTGAATAATTTACTATAGAAAAGGCAATCCCTGGCGTAATTATAATTTGCGACAGTAAAAAATTATTTTTTGAATAATTTACTATAGAAAAGGCAATCCCTGGCGTAATTAAAATTTGAGACAGTAAAAAATGAATTTTTGAATAATTTACTATAGAAAAGGCAATCCCTTGCGTAATTAAAATTTGAGACAGTAAAAATTATTTTTTGCAAAATTTACTATAGAAAAGGCAATCCCTGGCGTAATTAAAATTTGAGACAGTAAAAAATGAATTTTTGTAATAATTTACTATAGAAAAGGCAATCCCTGGCGTAATTAAAATTTGAGACAGTAAAAATTATTTTTTGCAAAATTTACTATAGAAAAGGCAATCCCTGGCGTAATTAAAATTTGAGACAGTAAAAAATAATTTTTTGATTAATTTACTATAGAAAAGGCAATCCCTGGCGTAATTAAAATTTGCGACACTAAACAATTATTTTTTGCAAAATTTACTTTGGAAAAGGCAATCCCTGGCGTAATTAAAATTTGAGACACTAAACAATTATTTTTTGCAAAATTTACTATAGAAAAGGAAATCCCTGGCGTAATTATAATTTGCGACAGTATAAAATTAATTTTTGCAAAATTTACTATAGAAAAGGTAATCCCTGGCGGAGTTAAAATTTGCGACAGTATAAAATTATTTTTTGAATAATTTACTATAGAAAAGGCAATCCCTGGCGTAATTAAAATTTGCGACACTAAACAATTATTTTTTGCAAAATTTACTATAGAAAAGGCAATCCCTGGCGTAATTAAAATTTGCGACACTAAAAAATTATTTTTTGAATAATTTACTATAGAAAAGGCAATCCCTGGCGTAATTAAAATTTGAGACAGTAAAAAATTATTTTTTGAATAATTTACTATAGAAAAGGCAATCCCTGGCGTAATTAAAACTTGCGACACTAAACAATTATTTTTTGCAAAATTTACTATAGAAAAGGCAATCTCTGGCGTAATTAAAATTTGAGACAGTAAAAAATTATTTTTTGAATAATTTACTATAGAAAAGGCAATCCCTGGCGTAATTAAAATTTGCGACACTAAACAATTATTTTTTGCAAAATTTACTATAGAAAAGGCAATCCCTGGCGTAATTATAATTTGCGACAGTATAAAATTAATCTTTGCAAAATTTACTATAGAAAAGGCAATCCCTGGCGTAATTAAAATTTGAGACAGTAAAAAATTATTTTTTGAATAATTTACTATAGAAAAGGCAATCCCTGGCGTAATTAAAATTTGAGACACTAAACAATTATTTTTTGAATAATTTACTATAGAAAAGGCAATCCCTGGCGTAATTAAAATTTGAGACACTAAACAATTATTTTTTGAATAATTTACTATAGAAAAGGCAATCCCTGGCGTAATTAAAATTTGAGACAGTAAAAAATTATTTTTTGAATAATTTACTATAGAAAAGGCAATCCCTGGCGTAATTAAAATTTGAGACAGCAAAAAATTATTTTTTGAATAATTTACTATAGAAAAGGCAACCCCTGGCGTAATTAAAATTTGCGACACTTAAAAATGAATTTTTGAATAATTTACTATAGAAAAGGCAATCCCTGGCGTAATTAAAATTTGAGACAGTAAAAAATTATTTTTTGAATAATTTACTATAGAAAAGGCAATCCCTGGCGTAATTAAAATTTGAGACAGTAAAAAATGAATTTTTGAATAATTTACTACAGAAAAGGCAATCCCTGGCGTATTTAAAATTTGCAACAGTAAAAAATTATTTTTTGAATAATTTACTATAGAAAAGGCAATCCCTGGCGTAATTAAAATTTGAGACAGTAAACAATTATTTTTTGAATAATTTACTATAGCAAAGGCAATCCCTGGCGTAATTAAACTTTGCGACAGTAAAAAATTATTTTTTGAATAATTTACTATACAAAAGGCAATCCCTGGCGTATTTAAAATTTGCAACAGTAAAAAATTATTTTTTGCAAAAATTTACTATAGAAAAGGCAATCCCTGGCGAAATTATAATTTGCGACAGAAAAAAATTATTTTTTGAATAATTTACTATAGAAAAGGCAATCCCTGGCGTAATTAAAATTTGAGACAGTAAAAATTATTTTTTGCAAAATTTACTATAGAAAAGGCAATCCCTGGCGTAATTAAAATTTGAGACAGTAAAAAATTATTTTTTGAATATTTTACTATAGAAAAGGCAATCCCTGGCGTAATTAAAATTTGCGACACTAAAAAATGAATTTTTGAATAATTTACTATAGAAAAGGCAATCCCTGGCGTAATTAAAATTTGCGACAGTAAAAAATTATTTTTTGCAAAATTTACTATAGAAAAGGCAATCCCTGGCGTAATTAAAATTTGCGACACTAAAAAATTATTTTTTGAATAATTTACTATAGAAAAGGCAATCCCTGGCGTAATTAAAATTTGCGACACTAAAAAATGAATTTTTGAATAATTTACTATAGAAAAGGCAATCCCTGGCGTAATTAAAATTTGTGACAGAAAAAAATATTTTTTGAATAATTTACTATAGAAAAGGCAATCCCTGGCGTAATTAAAATTTGAGACAGTAAAAAATTATTTTTTGAATAATTTACTATAGAAAAGGCAATCCCTGGCGTAATTAAAATTTGCGACACTAAAAAATTATTTTTTGAATAATTTACTATAGAAAAGGCAATCCCTGGCGTAATTAAAATTTGCGACACTAAAAAATGAATTTTTGAATAATTTACTATAGAAAAGGCAATCCCTGGCGTAATTAAAATTTGTGACAGAAAAAAATATTTTTTGAATAATTTACTATAGAAAAGGCAATCCCTGGCGTAATTAAAATTTGAGACAGTAAAAAACTATTTTTTGAATAATTTACTATAGAAAAGGCAAACCCTGGCGTAATTAAAATTTGCGACACTAAACAATTATCTTTTGCAAAATTTACTATAGAAAAGGCAATCCCTGGCGTAATTATAATTTGCGACAGTATAAAATTATTTTTTGAAAAATTTACTAAAGAAAAGGCAATCCCTGGCGTAATTAAAATTTGCGACACTAAAAAATTATTTTTTGAATAATTTACTATAGAAAAGGCAATCCCTGGCGTAATTAAAATTTGCGACACTAAACAATTATCTTTTGCAAAATTTACTATAGAAAAGGCAATCCCTGGCGTAATTATAATTTGCCACAGTAAAAAATTAATTTTTGAATAATTTACTATAGAAAAGGCAATCCCTGGCGTAATTAAAATTTGAGACAGTAAAAATTATTTTTTGCAAAATTTACTATAGAAAAGGCAATCCCTGGCGTAATTAAAATTTGAGACAGTAAAAAATTATTTTTTGTATAATTTACTATAGAAAAGGCAATCCCTGGCGTAATTAAAATTTGAGACAGTAAAAAATTATTTTTTGAATAATTTACTATAGAAAAGGCAATCCCTGTCGTAATTAAAATTTGCGACAGTATAAAATTATTTTTTGAATAATTTACTATACAAAAGGCAATCCCTGGCGTATTTAAAATTTGCAACAGTAAGAAATTATTTTTTGAATAATTTACTATAGAAAAGGCAATCCCTGGCGTAATTAAAATTTGCGACACTAAACAATTATTTTTTGCAAAATTTACTATAGAAAAGGCAATCCCTGGCGTAATTATAATTTGCGACAGTATAAAATTAATCTTTGCAAAATTTACTATAGAAAAGGCAATCCCTGGCGTAATTAAAATTTGAGACAGTAAAAAATTATTTTTTGAATAATTTACTATAGAAAAGGCAATCCCTGGCGTAATTAAAATTTGAGACACTAAACAATTATTTTTTGAATAATTTACTATAGAAAAGGCAATCCCTGGCGTAATTAAAATTTGAGACACTAAACAATTATTTTTTGAAATAATTTACTATAGAAAAGGCAATCCCTGGCGTAATTAAAATTTGAGACAGTAAAAAATGAATTTTTGAATAATTTACTATAGAAAAGGCAATCCCTGGCGTAATTAAAATTTGAGACAGTAAAAATTATTTTTTGCAAAATTTACTATAGAAAAGGCAATCCCTGGCGTAATTAAAATTTGAGACAGTAAAAAATGAATTTTTGTAATAATTTACTATAGAAAAGGCAATCCCTGGCGTAATTAAAATTTGAGACAGTAAAAATTATTTTTTTGCAAAATTTACTATAGAAAAGGCAATCCCTGGCGTAATTAAAATTTGAGACAGTAAAAAATTATTTTTTGATTAATTTACTATAGAAAAGGCAATCCCTGGCGTAATTAAAATTTGCGACACTAAACAATTATTTTTGCGAAATTTACTTTGGAAAAGGCAATCCCTGGCGTAATTAAAATTTGAGACACTAAACAATTATTTTTTGCAAAATTTACTATAGAAAAGGAAATCCCTGGCGTAATTATAATTTGCGACAGTATAAAATTAATTTTTGCAAAATTTACTATAGAAAAGGTAATCCCTGGCGGAATTAAAATTTGCGACAGTATAAAATTATTTTTTGAATAATTTACTATAGAAAAGGCAATCCCTGGCGTAATTAAAATTTGCGACACTAAACAATTATTTTTTGCAAAATTTACTATAGAAAAGGCAATCCCTGGCGTAATTAAAATTTGCGACACTAAAAAATTATTTTTTGAATAATTTACTATAGAAAAGGCAATCCCTGGCGTAATTAAAATTTGAGACAGTAAAAAATTATTTTTTGAATAATTTACTATAGAAAAGGCAATCCCTGGCGTAATTAAAACTTGCGACACTAAACAATTATTTTTTGCAAAATTTACTATAGAAAAGGCAATCTCTGGCGTAATTAAAATTTGAGACAGTAAAAAATTATTTTTTGAATAATTTACTATAGAAAAGGCAATCCCTGGCGTAATTAAAATTTGAGACACTAAACAATTATTTTTTGAATAATTTACTATAGAAAAGGCAATCCCTGGCGTAATTAAAATTTGAGACACTAAACAATTATTTTTTGAATAATTTACTATATAAAAGGCAATCCCTGGCGTAATTAAAATTTGAGACAGTAAAAAATTATTTTTTGAATAATTTACTATAGAAAAGGCAATCCCTGGCGTAATTAAAATTTGAGACAGCAAAAAATTATTTTTTGAATAATTTACTATAGAAAAGGCAACCCCTGGCGTAATTAAAATTTGAGACAGTAAAAAATGAATTTTTGAATTATTTACTATAGAAAAGGCAATCCCTGGCGTATTTAAAATTTGCAACAGTAAAAAATTATTTTTTGAATAATTTACTATAGAAAAGGCAATCCCTGGCGTAATTAAAATTTGAGACAGTAAACAATTATTTTTTGAATAATTTACTATAGCAAAGGCAATCCCTGGCGTAATTAAACTTTCCGACAGTAAAAAATTATTTTTTGAATAATTTACTATACAAAAGGCAATCCCTGGCGTATTTAAAATTTGCAACAGTAAAAAATTATTTTTTGCAAAATTTACTATAGAAAAGGCAATCCCTGGCGAAATTATAATTTGCGACAGTAAAAAATTATTTTTTGAATAATTTACTATAGAAAAGGCAATCCCTGGCGTAATTAAAATTTGAGGCAGTAAAAATTATTTTTTGCAAAATTTACTATAGAAAAGGCAATCCCTGGCGTAATTAAAATTTGAGACAGTAAAAAAATTATTTTTTGAATATTTTACTATAGAAAAGGCAATCCCTGGCGTAATTAAAATTTGCGACACTAAAAAATGAATTTTTGAATAATTTACTATAGAAAAGGCAATCCCTGGCGTAATTAAAATTTGAGACAGTAAAAATTATTTTTTGCAAAATTTACTATAGAAAAGGCAATCCCTGGCGTAATTAAAATTTGAGACAGTAAAAAATTATTTTTTGTATAATTTACTATAGAAAAGGCAATCCCTGGCGTAATTAAAATTTGAGACAGTAAAAAATTATTTTTTGAATAATTTACTATAGAAAAGGCAATCCCTGTCGTAATTAAAATTTGCGACAGTATAAAATTATTTTTTGAATAATTTACTATACAAAAGGCAATCCCTGGCGTATTTAAAATTTGCAACAGTAAGAAATTATTTTTTGAATAATTTACTATAGAAAAGGCAATCCCTGGCGTAATTAAAATTTGCGACACTAAACAATTATTTTTTGCAAAATTTACTATAGAAAAGGCAATCCCTGGCGTAATTATAATTTGCGACAGTATAAAATTAATCTTTGCAAAATTTACTATAGAAAAGGCAATCCCTGGCGTAATTAAAATTTGAGACAGTAAAAAATTATTTTTTGAATAATTTACTATAGAAAAGGCAATCCCTGGCGTAATTAAAATTTGAGACACTAAACAATTATTTTTTGAATAATTTACTATAGAAAAGGCAATCCCTGGCGTAATTAAAATTTGAGACACTAAACAATTATTTTTTGAATAATTTACTATAGAAAAGGCAATCCCTGGCGTAATTAAAATTTGAGACAGTAAAAAATGAATTTTTGAATAATTTACTATAGAAAAGGCAATCCCTGGCGTAATTAAAATTTGAGACAGTAAAAATTATTTTTTGCAAAATTTACTATAGAAAAGGCAATCCCTGGCGTAATTAAAATTTGAGACAGTAAAAAATGAATTTTTGTAATAATTTACTATAGAAAAGGCAATCCCTGGCGTAATTAAAATTTGAGACAGTAAAAATTATTTTTTTGCAAAATTTACTATAGAAAAGGCAATCCCTGGCGTAATTAAAATTTGAGACAGTAAAAAATTATTTTTTGATTAATTTACTATAGAAAAGGCAATCCCTGGCGTAATTAAAATTTGCGACACTAAACAATTATTTTTTGCGAAATTTACTTTGGAAAAGGCAATCCCTGGCGTAATTAAAATTTGAGACACTAAACAATTATTTTTTGCAAAATTTACTATAGAAAAGGAAATCCCTGGCGTAATTATAATTTGCGACAGTATAAAATTAATTTTTGCAAAATTTACTATAGAAAAGGTAATCCCTGGCGGAATTAAAATTTGCGACAGTATAAAATTATTTTTTGAATAATTTACTATAGAAAAGGCAATCCCTGGCGTAATTAAAATTTGCGACACTAAACAATTATTTTTTGCAAAATTTACTATAGAAAAGGCAATCCCTGGCGTAATTAAAATTTGCGACACTAAAAAATTATTTTTTGAATAATTTACTATAGAAAAGGCAATCCCTGGCGTAATTAAAATTTGAGACAGTAAAAAATTATTTTTTGAATAATTTACTATAGAAAAGGCAATCCCTGGCGTAATTAAAACTTGCGACACTAAACAATTATTTTTTGCAAAATTTACTATAGAAAAGGCAATCTCTGGCGTAATTAAAATTTGAGACAGTAAAAAATTATTTTTTGAATAATTTACTATAGAAAAGGCAATCCCTGGCGTAATTAAAATTTGAGACACTAAACAATTATTTTTTGAATAATTTACTATAGAAAAGGCAATCCCTGGCGTAATTAAAATTTGAGACACTAAACAATTATTTTTTGAATAATTTACTATATAAAAGGCAATCCCTGGCGTAATTAAAATTTGAGACAGTAAAAAATTATTTTTTGAATAATTTACTATAGAAAAGGCAATCCCTGGCGTAATTAAAATTTGAGACAGCAAAAAATTATTTTTTGAATAATTTACTATAGAAAAGGCAACCCCTGGCGTAATTAAAATTTGAGACAGTAAAAAATGAATTTTTGAATTATTTACTATAGAAAAGGCAATCCCTGGCGTATTTAAAATTTGCAACAGTAAAAAATTATTTTTTGAATAATTTACTATAGAAAAGGCAATCCCTGGCGTAATTAAAATTTGAGACAGTAAACAATTATTTTTTGAATAATTTACTATAGCAAAGGCAATCCCTGGCGTAATTAAACTTTCCGACAGTAAAAAATTATTTTTTGAATAATTTACTATACAAAAGGCAATCCCTGGCGTATTTAAAATTTGCAACAGTAAAAAATTATTTTTTGCAAAATTTACTATAGAAAAGGCAATCCCTGGCGAAATTATAATTTGCGACAGTAAAAAATTATTTTTTGAATAATTTACTATAGAAAAGGCAATCCCTGGCGTAATTAAAATTTGAGGCAGTAAAAATTATTTTTTGCAAAATTTACTATAGAAAAGGCAATCCCTGGCGTAATTAAAATTTGAGACAGTAAAAAATTATTTTTTGAATATTTTACTATAGAAAAGGCAATCCCTGGCGTAATTAAAATTTGCGACACTAAAAAATGAATTTTTGAATAATTTACTATAGAAAAGGCAATCCCTGGCGTAATTAAAATTTGCGACAGTAAAAAATTATTTTTTGCAAAATTTACTATAGAAAAGGCAATCCCTGGCGTAATTAAAATTTGCGACACTAAAAAATTATTTTTTGAATAATTTACTATAGAAAAGGCAATCCCTGGCGTAATTAAAATTTGCGACACTAAAAAATGAATTTTTGAATAATTTACTATAGAAAAGGCAATCCCTGGCGTAATTAAAATTTGTGACAGAAAAAAATATTTTTTGAATAATTTACTATAGAAAAGGCAATCCCTGGCGTAATTAAAATTTGAGACAGTAAAAAATTATTTTTTGAATAATTTACTATAGAAAAGGCAATCCCTGGCGTAATTAAAATTTGCGACACTAAAAAAATATTTTTTGAATAATTTACTATAGAAAAGGCAATCCCTGGCGTAATTAAAATTTGCGACACTAAAAAATGAATTTTTGAATAATTTACTATAGAAAAGGCAATCCCTGGCGTAATTAAAATTTGTGACAGAAAAAAATATTTTTTGAATAATTTACTATAGAAAAGGCAATCCCTGGCGTAATTAAAATTTGAGACAGTAAAAAATTATTTTTTGAATAATTTACTATAGAAAAGGCAAACCCTGGCGTAATTAAAATTTGCGACACTAAACAATTATCTTTTGCAAAATTTACTATAGAAAAGGCAATCCCTGGCGTAATTATAATTTGCGACAGTATAAAATTATTTTTTGAATAATTTACTAAAGAAAAGGCAATCCCTGGCGTAATTAAAATTTGCGACACTAAAAAATTATTTTTTGAATAATTTACTATAGAAAAGGCAATCCCTGGCGTAATTAAAATTTGCGACACTAAACAATTATCTTTTGCAAAATTTACTATAGAAAAGGCAATCCCTGGCGTAATTATAATTTGCCACAGTAAAAAATTATTTTTTGAATAATTTACTATAGAAAAGGCAATCCCTGGCGTAATTAAAATTTGAGACAGTAAAAATTATTTTTTGCAAAATTTACTATAGAAAAGGCAATCCCTGGCGTAATTAAAATTTGAGACAGTAAAAAATTATTTTTTGTATAATTTACTATAGAAAAGGCAATCCCTGGCGTAATTAAAATTTGAGACAGTAAAAAATTATTTTTTGAATAATTTACTATAGAAAAGGCAATCCCTGTCGTAATTAAAATTTGCGACAGTATAAAATTATTTTTTGAATAATTTACTATACAAAAGGCAATCCCTGGCGTATTTAAAATTTGCAACAGTAAGAAATTATTTTTTGAATAATTTACTATAGAAAAGGCAATCCCTGGCGTAATTAAAATTTGCGACACTAAACAATTATTTTTTGCAAAATTTACTATAGAAAAGGCAATCCCTGGCGTAATTATAATTTGCGACAGTATAAAATTAATCTTTGCAAAATTTACTATAGAAAAGGCAATCCCTGGCGTAATTAAAATTTGAGACAGTAAAAAATTATTTTTTGAATAATTTACTATAGAAAAGGCAATCCCTGGCGTAATTAAAATTTGAGACACTAAACAATTATTTTTTGAATAATTTGCTATAGAAAAGGCAATCCCTGGCGTAATTAAAATTTGAGACACTAAACAATTATTTTTTGAATAATTTACTATAGAAAAGGCAATCCCTGGCGTAATTAAAATTTGAGACAGTAAAAAATTATTTTTTGAATAATTTACTATAGAAAAGGCAATCCCTGGCGTAATTAAAATTTGAGACAGCAAAAAATTATTTTTTGAATAATTTACTATAGAAAAGGCAACCCCTGGCGTAATTAAAATTTGCGACACTAAAAAATGAATTTTTGAATAATTTACTATAGAAAAGGCAATCCCTGGCGTAATTAAAATTTGAGACAGTAAAAAATTATTTTTTGAATAATTTACTATAGAAAAGGCAATCCCTGGCGTAATTAAAATTTGAGACAGTAAAAAATGAATTTTTGAATAATTTACTATAGAAAAGGCAATCCCTGGCGTATTTAAAATTTGCAACAGTAAAAAATTATTTTTTGAATAATTTACTATAGAAAAGGCAATCCCTGGCGTAATTAAAATTTGAGACAGTAAACAATTATTTTTTGAATAATTTACTATAGCAAAGGCAATCCCTGGCGTAATTAAACTTTGCGACAGTAAAAAATTATTTTTTGAATAATTTACTATACAAAAGGCAATCCCTGGCGTATTTAAAATTTGCAACAGTAAAAAATTATTTTTTGCAAAATTTACTATAGAAAAGGCAATCCCTGGCGAAATTATAATTTGCGACAGTAAAAAATTATTTTTTGAATAATTTACTATAGAAATGGCAATCCCTGGCGTAATTAAAATTTGAGACAGTAAAAATTATTTTTTGCAAAATTTACTATAGAAAAGGCAATCCCTGGCGTAATTAAAATTTGAGACAGTAAAAAATTATTTTTTGAATAATTTACTATAGAAAAGGCAATCCCTGGCGTAATTAAAATTTGCGACACTAAAAAATGAATTTTTGAATAATTTACTATAGAAAAGGCAATCCCTGGCGTAATTAAAATTTGCGACAGTAAAAAATTATATTTTGCAAAATTTACTATAGAAAAGGCAATCCCTGGCGTAATTAAAATTTGCGACAATAAAAAATTATTTTTTGAATAATTTACTATAGAAAAGGCAATCCCTGGTGTAATTAAAATTTGCGACACTAAAAAATGAATTTTTGAATAATTTACTATAGAAAAGGCAATCCCTGGCGTAATTAAAATTTGTGACAGAAAAAAATATTTTTTGAATAATTTACTATAGAAAAGGCAATCCCTGGCGTAATTAAAATTTGAGACAGTAAAAAATTATTTTTTGAATAATTTACTATAGAAAAGGCAATCCCTGGCGTAATTAAAATTTGAGACAGTAAAAAATTATTTTTTGAATAATTTACTATAGAAAAGGCAAACCCTGGCGTAATTAAAATTTGCGACACTAAACAATTATCTTTTGCAAAATTTACTATAGAAAAGGCAATCCCTGGCGTAATTATAATTTGCGACAGTATAAAATTATTTTTTGAATAATTTACTAAAGAAAAGGCAATCCCTGGCGTAATTAAAATTTGCGACACTAAACAATTATTTTTTGCAAAATTTACTGTAGAAAAGGCAATCCCTGGCGTAATTATAATTTGCGACAGTATAAAATTAATTTTTGCAAAATTTACTATAGAACTGGCAATCCCTGGCGTAATTAAAATTTGAGACAGAAAAAATTATTTTTTGCAAAATTTACTATAGAGAAGGCAATCCCTGGCGTAATTAAAATTTGTGACAGAAAAAATTATTTTTTGAATAATTTACTATAGAAAAGGCAATCCCTGGCGTAATTAAAATTTGCGACACTAAAAAATGAATTTTTGAATAATTTACTATAGAAAAGGCAATCCCTGGCGTAATTAAAATTTGCGACAGTAAAAAATTATATTTTGCAAAATTTACTATAGAAAAGGCAATCCCTGGCGTAATTAAAATTTGCGACACTAAAAAATTAATTTTTTGAATAATTTACTATAGAAAAGGCAATCCCTGGTGTAATTAAAATTTGCGACACTAAAAAATGAATTTTTGAATAATTTACTATAGAAAAGGCAATCCCTGTCGTAATTAAAATTTGCGACAGTATAAAATTATTTTTTGAATAATTTACTATACAAAAGGCAATCCCTGGCGTATTTAAAATTTGCAACAGTAAGAAATTATTTTTTGAATAATTTACTATAGAAAAGGCAATCCCTGGCGTAATTAAAATTTGAGACAGTAAAAAATTAATTTTTGAATAATTTACTATAGAAAAGGCAATCCCTGGCGTAATTAAAATTTGAGACAGTAAAAAATGAATTTTTGAATAATTTACTATAGAAAAGTCAATCCCTGGCGTAATTAAAATTTGAGACAGTAAAAAAATTATTTTTTGAATAATTTACTATAGAAAAGGCAATCCCTGGCGTACTTAAAATTTGCAACAGTAAAAAATTATTTTTTGAATAATTTACTATAGAAAAGGCAATCCCTGGCGTAATTAAAATTTGAGACAGTAAACAATTATTTTTTGAATAATTTACTATAGAAAAGGCAATCCCTGGCGTAATTATAATTTGCGACAGTAAAAAAATTTTTTTTTTGCAAAATTTACTATAGAAAAGGCAATCCCTGGCGTAATTATAATTTGCGACAGTATAAAATTATTTTTTGAATAATTTACTAAAGAAAAGGCAATCCCTGGCGTAATTAAAATTTGCGACACTAAACAATTATTTTTTGCAAAATTTACTGTAGAAAAGGCAATCCCTGCCTAATTATAATTTGCGACAGTATAAAATTAAATTTAGCAAAATTTACTATAGAAAAGGCAATCCCTGGCGTAATTAAAATTTGAGACAGAAAAAATTATTTTTTGCAAAATTTACTATAGAGAAGGCAATCCCTGGCGTAATTAAAATTTGTGACAGAAAAAATTATTTTTTGAATAATTTACTATAGAAAAGGGCAATCCCTGGCGTAATTATAATTTGCGACAGTAAAAAATTATTTTTTGAATAATTTACTATAGAAAAGGCAATCCCTGGCGTAATTAAAATTTGAGACAGTAAAAATTATTTTTTGCAAAATTTACTATAGAAAAAGGCAATCCCTGGCGTAATTAAAATTTGAGACAGTAAAAAATTATTTTTTGAATAATTTACTATAGAAAAGGCAATCCCTGGCGTAATTAAAATTTGAGACAGTAAAAAATTATTTTTTGAATAATTTACTATAGAAAAGGCAATCCCTGTCGTAATTAAAATTTGCGACAGTATAAAATTATTTTTTGAATAATTTACTATACAAAAGGCAATCCCTGGCGTATTTAAAATTTGCAACAGTAAGAAATTATTTTTTGAATAATTTACTATAGAAAAGGCAATCCCTGGCGTAATTAAAATTTGAGACAGTAAAAAAATTAATTTTGAATAATTTACTATAGAAAAGGCAATCCCTGGCGTAATTAAAATTTGAGACAGTAAAAAATGAATTTTTGAATAATTTACTATAGAAAAGTCAATCCCTAGCGTAATTAAAATTTGAGACAGTAAAAAAATTATTTTTTGAATAATTTACTATAGAAAAGGCAATCCCTGGCGTAATTAAAATTTGAGACAGTAAACAATTATTTTTTGCAAAATTTACTATAGAAAAGGCAATCCCTGGCGTAATTAAAATTTGAGACAGTAAAAAATTATTTTTTGAATAATTTACTATAGAAAAGGCAATCCCTGGCGTAATTAAAATTTGAGACAGTAAAAAATTATTTTTTTGAATAATTTACTATAGAAAAGGCAATCCCTGGCGTAATTAAAATTTGCGACACTAAACAATTATTTTTTGCAAAATTTACTATAGAAAAGGCAATCCCTGGCGTAATTAAAATTTGAGACAGTAAAAAATTATTTTTTGAATAATTTACTATAGAAAAGGCAATCCCTGGGGTAATTAAAATTTGAGACAGTAAAAAATTATTTTTTGAATAATTTACTATAGAAAAGGCAATCCCTGGCGTAATTAAAATTTGAGACAGTAAAAAATGAATTTTTGAATAATTTACTATAGAAAAGGCAATCCCTGGCGTAATTAAAATTTGCGACAGTAAAAAATGAATTTTTGAATAATTTACTATAGAAAAGGCAATCCCTGGCGTAATTAAAATTTGCGACACTAAACAATTATTTTTTGCAAAATTTACTATAGAAAAGGCCCTGGCGTAATTAAAATTTGAGGACATTAAAAATTATTTTTTGCAAAAATTTACTATAGAAAAGGCAATCCCTGGCGTAATTAAAATTTGAGACAGTAAAAAATTATTTTTTGAATAATTTACTATAGAAAAGGCAATCCCTGGCGTAATTATAATTTGAGACACTAAACAATTATTTTTTGCAAAATTTACTATAGAAAAGGGCAATCCCTGGCGTAATTAAAATTTGAGACTCTAAACAATTATTTTTTGAATAATTTACTATAGAAAAGGCAATCCCTGGCGTAATTAAAATTTGCGACACTAAAAAATGAATTTTTGAATAATTTACTATAGAAAAGGTAATCCCTGGCTTAATTAAAATTTGAGACAGTAAAAAATGAATTTTTGAATAATTTACTATAGAAAAGGCAATCCCTGGCGCATTTAAAATTTGAGACAGTAAACAATTATTTTTTGAATAATTTACTATAGAAAAGGCAATCCCTGGCGTAATTATAATTTGCTACAGTAAAAAATTATTTTTTGAATAATTTACTATAGAAAAGGCAATCCCTGGCGTATTTAAAATTTTCAACAGTAAAAAATTATTTTTTGAATAATTTACTATAGAAAAGGCAATCCCTGGCGTAATTAAAATTTGCGACAGTAAACAATAATTTTTTGAATAATTTACTATAGAAAAGGCAATCCCTGGCGTAATTATAATTTGCGACAGTAAAAAATTATTTTTTGAATAATTTACTATAGAAAAGGCAATCCCTGACGTAATTAAAATTTGAGACAGTAAAAATTATTTTTTGCAAAATTTACTATAGAAAAGGCAATGCCTGGCGTATTTAAAATTTGCAACAGTAAAAAATTATTTTTTGAATAATTTACTATAGAAAAGGCAATCCCTGGCGTAATTAAAATTTGAGGACAGTAAAAATTATTTTTTGCAAAATTTACTATAGAAAAGGCAATCCCTGGCGTAATTAAAATTTGAGACAGTAAAAAATGAATTTTTGAATAATTTACTATAGAAGAAGCAATCCCTGGCGTAATTAAAATCTGTGACAGAAAAAATTATTTTTTGAATAATTTACTATAGAAAAGGCAATCCCTGGCGTAATTAAAATTTGAGACAGTAAAAAATTATTTTTTGAATAATTTACTATACAAAAGGCAATACCTGGCGTATTTAAAATTTGCAACAGTAAAAAATGAATTTTTGAATTATTTACTATAGAAAAGGCAATCCCTGGCGTATTTAAAATTTGAGACACTAAACAAATATTTTTTGCAAAATTTACTATAGAAAAGTCAATCCCTAGCGTAATTAAAATTTGAGACAGTAAAAAAAATATTTTTTGAATAATTTTACTATAGAAAAGGCAATCCCTGGGCGTATTTAAAATTTGCAACAGTAAAAAATTATTTTTTGAATAATTTACTATAGAAAAGGCAATCCCTGGCGTAATTAAAATTTGAGACAGTAAACAATTATTTTTTGAATAATTTACTATAGAAAAGGCAATCCCTGGCGTAATTATAATTTGCGACAGTAAAAAAATTTTTTTTTTTGCAAAATTTACTATACAAAAGGCAATCCCTGGCGTAATTAAAATTTGAGACAGTAAAAAATGATTTTTTGCAAAAATTTACTATAGAAAAGGCAATCCCTGGCGTAATTAAAATTTGAGACAGTAAAAAATTATTTTTTGAATAATTTACTATAGAAAAGGCAATCCCTGGCGTAATTAAAATTTGAGACAGTAAACAATTATTTTTTTGCAAAATTTACTATAGAAAAGGCAATCCCTGGCGTAATTAAAATTTGAGACAGTAAAAAATTATTTTTTGAATAATTTACTATAGAAAAGGCAATCCCTGGCGTAATTAAAATTTGAGACAGTAAAAAATTATTTTTTGAATAATTTACTATAGAAAAGGCAATCCCTGGCGTAATTAAAATTTGCGACACTAAACAATTATTTTTTGCAAAATTTACTATAGAAAAGGCAATCCCTGGCGTAATTAAAATTTGAGACAGTAAAAAATTATTTTTTGAATAATTTACTATAGAAAAGGCAATCCCTGGGGTAATTAAAATTTGAGACAGTAAAAAATTATTTTTTGAATAATTTACTATAGAAAAGGCAATCCCTGGCGTAATTAAAATTTGAGACAGTAAAAAAATGAATTTTTGAATAATTTACTATAGAAAAGGCAATCCCTGGCGTAATTAAAATTTGCGACAGTAAAAAATGAATTTTTGAATAATTTACTATAGAAAAGGCAATCCCTGGCGTAATTAAAATTTGCGACACTAAACAATTATTTTTTGCAAAATTTACTATAGAAAAGGCAATCCCTGGCGTAATTAAAATTTGAGACATTAAAAATTATTTTTTTGCAAAATTTACTATAGAAAAGGCAATCCCTGGCGTAATTAAAATTTGAGACAGTAAAAAAATTATTTTTTGAATAATTTACTATAGAAAAGGCAATCCCTGGCGTAATTATAATTTGAGACACTAAACAATTATTTTTTGCAAAATTTACTATAGAAAAGGCAATCCCTGGGCGTAATTAAAATTTGAGACTCTAAACAATTATTTTTTGAATAATTTACTATAGAAAGGGCAATCCCTGGCGTAATTAAAATTTGCGACACTAAAAAATGAATTTTTGAATAATTTACTATAGAAAAGGTAATCCCTGGCTTAATTAAAATTTGAGACAGTAAAAAATGAATTTTTGAATAATTTACTATAGAAAAGGCAATCCCTGGCGCATTTAAAATTTGAGACAGTAAACAATTATTTTTTGAATAATTTACTATAGAAAAGGCAATCCCTGGCGTAATTATAATTTGCTACAGTAAAAAATTATTTTTTGAATAATTTACTATAGAAAAGGCAATCCCTGGCGTATTTAAAATTTTCAACAGTAAAAAATTATTTTTTGAATAATTTACTATAGAAAAGGCAATCCCTGGCGTAATTAAAATTTGCGACAGTAAACAATTATTTTTTGAATAATTTACTATAGAAAAGGAAATCCCTGGCGTAATTATAATTTGCGACAGTAAAAAATTATTTTTTGAATAATTTACTATAGAAAAGGCAATCCCTGACGTAATTAAAATTTGAGACAGTAAAAATTATTTTTTGTAAAATTTACTATAGAAAAAGGCAATGCCTGGCGTATTTAAAATTTGCAACAGTAAAAAATTATTTTTTGAATAATTTACTATAGAAAAGGCAATCCCTGGCGTAATTAAAATTTGAGACAGTAAAAATTATTTTTTGCAAAATTTACTATAGAAAAGGCAATCCCTGGCGTAATTAAAATTTGAGACAGTAAAAAATGAATTTTTGAATAATTTACTATAGAAGAAGCAATCCCTGGCGTAATTAAAATCTGTGACAGAAAAAATTATTTTTTGAATAATTTACTATAGAAAAGGCAATCCCTGGCGTAATTAAAATTTGAGACAGTAAAAAATTATTTTTTGAATAATTTACTATACAAAAGGCAATACCTGGCGTATTTAAAATTTGCAACAGTAAAAAATGAATTTTTGAATTATTTACTATAGAAAAGGCAATCCCTGGCGTAATTAAAATTTGAGACAGTAAAAAATGAATTTTTGAATAATTTACTATAGAAAAGGCAATCCCTGGCGTAATTAAAATTTGCGACAGTAAAAAATGAATTTTTGAATAATTTACTATAGAAAAGGCAATCCCTGGCGTAATTAAAATTTGCGACACTAAACAATTATTTTTTGCAAAATTTACTATAGAAAAGGCAATCCCTGGCGTAATTAAAATTTGAGACAGTAAAAAATTATTTTTTGAATAATTTACTATAGAAAAGGCAATCCCTGGCGTAATTAAAATTTGCGACACTAAACAATTATTTTTTGAATAATTTACTATAGAAAAGGCAATGCCTGGCGTAATTAAAATTTGCGACAGTAAACAATTATTTTTTTGAATAATTTACTATAGAAAAGGCAATCCCTGGCGTAATTATAATTTGAAACAGTAAAAAAATTATTTTTTGAATAATTTACTATAGAAAAGGCAATCCCTGGCGTAATTAAAATTTGAGACAGTAAAAAATGAATTTTTGAATAATTTACTATAGAAAAGGCAATCCCTGGCGTAATTAAAATTTGCGACAGTAAAAAATGAATTTTTGAATAATTTACTATAGAAAAGGCAATCCCTGGCGTAATTAAAATTTGCGGACACTAAACAATTATTTTTTGTAAAATTTACTATAGAAAAGGCAATCCCTGGCGTAATTAAAATTTGAGACATTAAAAATTATTTTTTGCAAAATTTACTATAGTAGAAAAGGCAATCCCTGGCGTAATTAAAATTTGAGACAGTAAAAAATTATTTTTTGAATAATTTACTATAGAAAAGGCAATCCCTGGCGTAATTATAATTTGAGACACTAAACAATTATTTTTTGCAAAATTTACTATAGAAAAGGCAATCCCTGGCGTAATTAAAATTTGAGACTCTAAACAATTATTTTTTGAATAATTTACTATAGAAAAGGCAATCCCTGGCGTAATTAAAATTTGCGACACTAAAAAATGAATTTCTGAATAATTTACTATAGAAAAGGTAATCCCTGGCTTAATTAAAATTTGAGACAGTAAAAAATGAATTTTTGAATAATTTACTATAGAAAAGGCAATCCCTGGCGCATTTAAAATTTGAGACAGTAAACAAATATTTTTTGAATAATTTACTATAGAAAAGGCAATCCCTGGCGTAATTATAATTTGCTACAGTAAAAAATTATTTTTTGAATAATTTACTATAGAAAAGGCAATCCCTGGCGTATTTAAAATTTTCAACAGTAAAAAATTATTTTTTGAATAATTTACTATAGAAAAGGCAATCCCTGGCGTAATTAAAATTTGCGACAGTAAACAATTATTTTTTGAATAATTTACTATAGAAAAGGCAATCCCTGGCGTAATTATAATTTGCGACAGTAAAAAATTATTTTTTGAATAATTTGCTATAGAAAAGGCAATCCCTGACGTAATTAAAATTTGAGACAGTAAAAATTATTTTTTGCAAAATTTACTATAGAAAAGGCAATGCCTGGCGTATTTAAAATTGCAACAGTAAAAAATTATTTTTTGAATAATTTACTATAGAAAAGGCAATCCCTGGCGTAATTAAAATTTGAGACAGTAAAAATTATTTTTTGTAAAATTTACTATAGAAAAGGCAATCCCTGGCGTAATTAAAATTTGAGACAGTAAAAAATGAATTTTTGAATAATTTACTATAGAAAAGGCAATCCCTGGCGCATTTAAAATTTGAGACAGTAAACAAATATTTTTTGAATAATTTACTATAGAAAAGGCAATCCCTGGCGTAATTATAATTTGCTACAGTAAAAAATTATTTTTTGAATAATTTACTATAGAAAAGGCAATCCCTGGCGTATTTAAAATTTTCAACAGTAAAAAATTATTTTTTGAATAATTTACTATAGAAAAGGCAATCCCTGGCGTAATTAAAATTTGAGACAGTAAAAAATGAATTTTTGAATAATTTACTATAGAAAAGGCAATCCCTGGCGTAATTAAAATTTGCGACAGTAAAAATGAATTTTTGAATAATTTACTATAGAAAAGGCAATCCCTGGCGTAATTAAAATTTGCGACACTAAACAATTATTTTTTGCAAAATTTACTATAGAAAAGGCAATCCCTGGCGTAATTAAAATTTGAGACAGTAAAAAATTATTTTTTGAATAATTTACTATAGAAAAGGCAATCCCTGGCGTAATTAAAATTTGCGACACTAAACAATTATTTTTTGAATAATTTACTATAGAAAAGGCAATGCCTGGCGTAATTAAAATTTGCGACAGTAAACAATTATTTTTTGAATAATTTACTATAGAAAAGGCAATCCCTGGCGTAATTATAATTTGAAACAGTAAAAAATTATTTTTTGAATAATTTACTATAGAAAAGGCAATCCCTGGCGTAATTAAAATTTGAGACAGTAAAAAATGAATTTTTGAATAATTTACTATAGAAAAGGCAATCCCTGGCGTAATTAAAATTTGCGACAGTAAAAAATGAATTTTTGAATAATTTACTATAGAAAAGGCAATCCCTGGCGTAATTAAAATTTGCGACACTAAACAATTATTTTTTGTAAAATTTACTATAGAAAAGGCAATCCCTGGCGTAATTAAAATTTGAGACATTAAAAATTATTTTTTGCAAAATTTACTATAGAAAAGGCAATCCCTGGCGTAATTAAAATTTGAGACAGTAAAAAATTATTTTTTGAATAATTTACTATAGAAAAGGCAATCCCTGGCGTAATTATAATTTGAGACACTAAACAATTATTTTTTGCAAAATTTACTATAGAAAAGGCAATCCCTGGCGTAATTAAAATTTGAGACTCTAAACAATTATTTTTTGAATAATTTACTATAGAAAAGGCAATCCCTGGCGTAATTAAAATTTGCGACACTAAAAAATGAATTTTTGAATAATTTACTATAGAAAAGGTAATCCCTGGCTTAATTAAAATTTGAGACAGTAAAAAATGAATTTTTGAATAATTTACTATAGAAAAGGCAATCCCTGGCGCATTTAAAATTTGAGACAGTAAACAAATATTTTTTGAATAATTTACTATAGAAAAGGCAATCCCTGGCGTAATTATAATTTGCTACAGTAAAAAATTATTTTTTGAATAATTTACTATAGAAAAGGCAATCCCTGGCGTATTTAAAATTTTCAACAGTAAAAAATTATTTTTTGAATAATTTACTATAGAAAAGGCAATCCCTGGCGTAATTAAAATTTGCGACAGTAAACAATTATTTTTTGAATAATTTACTATAGAAAAGGCAATCCCTGGCGTAATTATAATTTGCGACAGTAAAAAATTATTTTTTGAATAATTTGCTATAGAAAAGGCAATCCCTGACGTAATTAAAATTTGAGACAGTAAAAATTATTTTTTGCAAAATTTACTATAGAAAAGGCAATGCCTGGCGTATTTAAAATTTGCAACAGTAAAAAATTATTTTTTGAATAATTTACTATAGAAAAGGCAATCCCTGGCGTAATTAAAATTTGAGACAGTAAAAATTATTTTTTGCAAAATTTACTATAGAAAAGGCAATCCCTGGCGTAATTAAAATTTGAGACAGTAAAAAATGAATTTTTGAATAATTTACTATAGAAAAGGCAATCCCTGGCGCATTTAAAATTTGAGACAGTAAACAAATATTTTTTGAATAATTTACTATAGAAAAGGCAATCCCTGGCGTAATTATAATTTGCTACAGTAAAAAATTATTTTTTGAATAATTTACTATAGAAAAGGCAATCCCTGGCGTATTTAAAATTTTCAACAGTAAAAAATTATTTTTTGAATAATTTACTATAGAAAAGGCAATCCCTGGCGTAATTAAAATCTGTGACAGAAAAAAATATTTTTTGAATAATTTACTATAGAAAAGGCAATCCCTGGCGTAATTAAAATTTGAGACAGTAAAAAATTTTTTTTTGAATAATTTACTATACAAAAGGCAATCCCTGGCGTATTTAAAATTTGCAACAGTAAAAAATGAATTTTTGAATTATTTACTATAGAAAAGGCAATCCCTGGCGTATTTAAAATTTGAGACACTAAACAAATATTTTTTGCAAAATTTACTATAGAAAAGGCAATCCCTGGCGTAATTAAAATTTGAGACAGTAAAAAATTATTTTTTGAATAATTTACTATAGAAAAGGCAATCCCTGGCGTAATTAAAATTTGCGACACTAAACAATTATTTTTTGAATAATTTACTATAGAAAAGGCAATGCCTGGCGTAATTAAAATTTGCGACAGTAAACAATTATTTTTTGAATAATTTACTATAGAAAAGGCAATCCCTGGCGTAATTATAATTTGCAACAGTAAAAAATTATTTTTTGAATAATTTACTATAGAAAATGCAATCCCTGGCGTAATTAAAATTTGAGACAGTAAAAATTATTTTTTGAATAATTTACTATAGAAAAGGCAATCCCTGGCGTAATTAAAATTTGAGACAGTAAAAAATTATTTTTTGAATAATTTACTATAGAAAAGGCAATCCCTGGCGTAATTAAAATTTGCGACACTAAAAAATTATTTTTTGCAAAATTTACTATAGAAAAGGCAATCCCTGGCGTAATTAAAATTTGAGACACTAAACAATTATTTTTTGAATAATTTACTATAGAAAAGGCAATCCCTGGCGTAATTAAAATTTGCGACACTAAACAATTATTTTTTGCAAAATTTACTATAGAAAAGGCAATCCCTGGCGTAATTAAAATTTGAGACAATAAAAAATTATTTTTTGAATAATTTACTATAGAAAAGGCAATCCCTGGCGTAATTAAAATTTGCAACACTAAACAATTATTTTTTGCAAAATTTACTATAGAAAAGGCAATCCCTGGCGTAGTTATAATTTGCGACAATATAAAATTAATTTTTGCAAAATTTACTATAGAAAAGGCAATCCCTGGCGTAATTAAAATTTGAGACAGTAAAAAATTATTTTTTGAATAATTTACTATAGAAAAGGCAATCCCTGGCGTAATTAAAATTTGCGACACTAAAAAATGAATTTTTGAATAATTTACTATAGAAAAGGCAATCCCTGGCGTAATTAAAATTTGTGACAGAAAAAATTATTTTTTGAATAATTTACTATAGAAAAGGAAATCCCTGGCGTAATTAAAATTTGAGACAGTAAAAAATTATTTTTTGAATAATTTACTATAGAAAAGGCAATCCCTGGCGTAATTAAAATTTGCGACACTAAACAATTATTTTTTGCAAAATTTACTATAGAAAAGGCAATCCCTGGCGTAATTATAATTTGCGACAGTATAAAATTATTTTTTGAATAATTTACTAAAGAAAAGGCAATCCCTGGCGTAATTAAAATTTGCGACACTAAACACTTATTTTTTGCAAAATTTACTATAGAAAAGGCAATCCCTGGCGTAGTTATAATTTGCGACAGTATAAAATTAATTTTTGCAAAATTTACCATAGAAAGGCAATCCCTGGCGTAATTAAAATTTGAGACAGAAAAAATTATTTTTTGCAAAATTTACTATAGAAAAGGCAATCCATGGCGTAATTAAAATTTGTGACAGACAAAATTATTTTTTTAATAATTTACTATAGAAAAGGCAATCCCTGGCGTAATTATAATTTGCGACAGTAAAAAATAATTTTTTGAATAATTTACTATAGAAAAGGCAATCCCCGGCGTAATTAAAATTTGAGACAGTAAAAATTATTTTTTGCAAAATTTACTATAGAAAAGGCAATCCCTGGCGTAATTAAAATTTGAGACAGTAAAAAATTATTTTTTGAATAATTTACTATAGAAAAGGCAATCCCTGGCGTAATTAAAATTTGAGACAGTAAAAAATTATTTTTTGAATAATTTACTATAGAAAAGGCAATCCCTGGCGTAATTAAAATTTGCGACAATATAAAATTATTTTTTGAATAATTTACTATAGAAAAGGCAATCCCTGGCGTAATTAAAATTTGAGACAGTAAACAATTATTTTTTGAATAATTTACTATAGAAAAGGCAATCCCTGGCGTAATTAAAATTTGCGACAGTAAAAAATTATTTTTTGAATAATTTACTATACAAAAGGCAATCCCTGGCGTATTTAAAATTTGCAACAGTAAAAAATTATTTTTTGCAAAATTTACTATACAAAAGGCAATCCCTGGCGTAATTAAAATTTGAGACAGTAAAAAATGAATTTTTGAATAATTTACTATAGAAAAGGCAATCCCTGGCGTAATTAAAATTTGAGACAGTAAAAAATTATTTTTTGAATAATTTACTATAGAAAAGGCAATCCCTGGCGTAATTAAAATTTGAGACAGTAAAAATTAATTTTTGCAAAATTTACTATAGAAAAGGCAATCCCTGGCGTAATTATAATTTGAGACAGTAAAAAATTATTTTTTGAATAATTTACTATACAAAAGGCAACCCCTGGCGTATTTAAAATTTGCAACAGTAAAAAATTATTTTTTGAATAATTTACTATAGAAAAGGCAATCCCTGGCGTAATTAAAATTTGAGACAGTAAAAAATTATTTTTTGAATAATTTAATATAGAAAAGGCAATCCCTGGCGTAATTAAAATTTGAGACAGTAAAAAATTAATTTTTGAATAATTTACTATAGAAAAGGCAATCCCTGGCGTAATTAAAATTTGAGACAGTAAAAAATGAATTTTTGAATAATTTACTATAGAAAGTCAATCCCTGGCGTAATTAAAATTTGAGACAGTAAAAAATTATTTTTTGAATAATTTACTGTAGAAAAGGCAATCCCTGGCGTATTTAAAATTTGCAACAGTAAAAAATTATTTTTTGAATAATTTACTATAGAAAAGGCAATCCCTGGCGTAATTAAAATTTGAGACAGTAAACAATTATATTTTGAATAATTTACTATAGAAAAGGCAATCCCTGGCGTAATTATAATTTGCGACAGTAAAAAATTATTTTTTGCAAAATTTACTATACAAAAGGCAATCCCTGGCGTAATTAAAATTTGAGACAGTAAAAAATGATTTTTTGCAAAATTTACTATAGAAAAGGCAATCCCTGGCGTAATTAAAATTTGAGACAGTAGAAAATTATTTTTTGAATAATTTACTATAGAAAAGGCAATCCCTGGCGTAATTAAAATTTGCGACAGTAAAAAATTATTTTTTGAATAATTTACTATAGAAAAGGCAATCCCTGGCGTAATTATAATTTGCGACAGTAAAAAATATTTTTTGCAAAATTTACTATACAAAAGGCAATCCCTGGCGTAATTAAAATTTGAGACAGTAAAAAATGAATTTTTGAATAATTTACTATAGAAAAGGCAATCCCTGGCGTAATTAAAATTTGCGACAGTAAAAAATTATTTTTTGAATAATTTACTATACAAAAGGCAATCCCTGGCGTATTTAAAATTTGCAACAGTAAAAAATTATTTTTTGCAAAATTTACTATACAAAAGGCAATCCCTGGCGTAATTAAAATTTGAGACAGTAAAAAATGAATTTTTGAATAATTTACTATAGAAAAGGCAATCCCTGGCGTAATTAAAATTTGAGACAGTAAAAAATTATTTTTTGAATAATTTACTATAGAAAAGGCAATCCCTGGCGTAATTAAAATTTGAGACAGTAAAAATTAATTTTTGCAAAATTTACTATAGAAAAGGCAATCCCTGGCGTAATTATAATTTGAGACAGTAAAAAATTATTTTTTGAATAATTTACTATACAAAAGGCAATCCCTGGCGTATTTAAAATTTGCAACAGTAAAAAATTATTTTTTGAATAATTTACTATAGAAAAGGCAATCCCTGGCGTACTTAAAATTTGAGACAGTAAAAAATTATTTTTTGAATAATTTAATATAGAAAAGGCAATCCCTGGCGTAATTAAAATTTGAGACAGTAAAAAATTAATTTTTGAATAATTTACTATAGAAAAGGCAATCCCTGGCGTAATTAAAATTTGAGACAGTAAAAAATGAATTTTTGAATAATTTACTATAGAAAGTCAATCCCTGGCGTAATTAAAATTTGAGACAGTAAAAAATTATTTTTTGAATAATTTACTGTAGAAAAGGCAATCCCTGGCGTATTTAAAATTTGCAACAGTAAAAAATTATGTTTTGAATAATTTACTATAGAAAAGGCAATCCCTGGCGTAATTAAAATTTGAGACAGTAAACAATTATTTTTTGAATAATTTACTATAGAAAAGGCAATCCCTGGCGTAATTATAATTTGCGACAGTAAAAAATTATTTTTTGCAAAATTTACTATACAAAAGGCAATCCCTGGCGTAATTAAAATTTGAGACAGTAAAAAATGATTTTTTGCAAAATTTACTATAGAAAAGGCAATCCCTGGCGTAATTAAAATTTGAGACAGTAGAAAATTATTTTTTGAATAATTTACTATAGAAAAGGCAATCCCTGGCGTAATTAAAATTTGCGACAGTAAAAAATTATTTTTTGAATAATTTACTATAGAAAAGGCAATCCCTGGCGTAATTATAATTTGCGACAGTAAAAAATATTTTTTGCAAAATTTACTATACAAAAGGCAATCCCTGGCGTAATTAAAATTTGAGACAGTAAAAAATGAATTTTTGAATAATTTACTATAGAAAAGGCAATCCCTGGCGTAATTATAAGTTGAGACAGTAAAAAATTATTTTTTGCAAAATTTACTATACAAAAGGCAATCCCTGGCGTAATTAAAATTTGAGACAGTAAAAAATGAATTTTTGAATAAGTTACTATAGAAAAGGCAATCCCTGGCGTAACTAAAATTTAAGACAGTAAAAAATGAATTTTTGAATAATTTACTATAGAAAAGGCAATCCCTGGCGTAATTAAAATTTGCAACAGTAAAAGATTATTTTTTGAATAATTTACTATAGAAAAGGCAATCCCTGGCGTAATTAAAATTTGCGACACTAAACAATTATTTTTTGCAAAATTTACTATAGAAAAGGCAATCCCTGGCATAATTAAAATTTGAGACAGTAAAAAATTATTTTTTGAATAATTTACTATAGAAAAGGCAATCCCTGGCGTAATTAAAATTTGAGACAGTAAAAAATTATTTTTTGAATAATTTACTATAGAAAAGGCAATCCCTGGCGTAATTAAAATTTGAGATAGTAAAAAATGAATTTTTGAATAATTTACTATAGAAAAGGCAATCCCTGGCGTAATTAAAATTTGAGACAGTAAAAAATGAATTTTTGAATAATTTACTATAGAAAAGGCAATCCCTGGCGTAACAAAAAATAATTTTATACTGTCGCAAATTTTAATTACGCCAGGGATTGCCTTTTCTATAGTAAATTATTCAAAATATAATTTTTTACTTTCGCAAATTTTAATTACGCCAGGGATTGCCTTTTCTATAGTAAATTATTCAAAAAATAATTTTTTACTGTCGCAAATTATAATTACGCCAGGGATTGCCTTTTCTATAGTAAATTATTCAAAAATTCATTTTTTACTGTCGCAAATTATAATTACGCCAGGGATTGCCTTTTCTATAGTAAATTATTCAAAAATTCATTTTTTACTGTCTCAAATTTTAATTACGCCAGGGATTGCCTTTTTCTATAGTAAATTTTGCAAAAAATAATTTTTTACTGTCGCAAATTTTAATTACGCCAGGGATTGCCTTTTCTATAGTAAATTATTCAAAAAATAATTTTTTACTGTCGCAAAATTTAATTACGCCAGGGATTGCCTTTTCTATAGTAAATTATTCAAAAATTCATTTTTTACTGTCGCAAATTTTAATTACGCCAGGGATTGCCTTTTCTATAGTAAATTATTCAAAAATTCATTTTTTACTGTCGCAAATTTTAATTACGCCAGGGATTGCCTTTTCTATAGTAAATTATTCAAAAATTCATTTTTTACTGTCGCAAATTTTAATTACACCAGGGATTGCCTTTTCTATAGTAAATTTTGCAAAAAATAATTTTTTACTGTCGCAAATTTTAATTACGCCAGGGATTGCCTTTTCTATAGTAAATTATTCAAAAATTCATTTTTTACTGTCGCAAATTTTAATTACGCCAGGGATTGCCTTTTCTATAGTAAATTTTGCAAAAAATAATTTTTTACTGTCGCAAATTTTAATTACGCCAGGGATTGCCGTTTCTATAGTAAATTATTCAAAAATTCATTTTTTACTGTCTCAAATTTTAATTACGCCAGGGATTGCCTTTTCTATAGTAAATTTTGCAAAAAACAATTTTTTACTGTCGCAAATTTTAATTACGCCAGGGATTGCCTTTTCTATAGTAAATTATTCAAAAAATAATTTTTTATTGTCGCAAATTTTAATTACGCCAGGGATTGCCTTTTCTATAGTAAATTATTCAAAAAATAATTTTATAATGTCGCAAATTATAATTACGCCAGGGATTGCCTTTTCTATAGTAAATTATTCAAAAAATAATTGTTTAGTGTCGCAAATTTTAATTACGCCAGGGATTGCCTTTTCTATAGTAAATTATTCAAAAAATAATTTTTTACTGTCTCAAATTTTAATTACGCCAGGGATTGCCTTTTCTATAGTAAATTATTCAAAAATTCATTTTTTACTGTCGCAAATTTTAATTACGCCAGGGATTGCCTTTTCTATAGTAAATTATTCAAAAATTCATTTTTTACTGTCGCAAATTTTAATTACGCCAGGGATTGCCTTTTCTATAGTAAATTATTCAAAAATTCATTATTTACTGTCGAAAATTTTAATTACGCCAGGGATTGCCTTTTCTATAGTAAATTTTGCAAAAAATAATTTTTTACTGTCGCAAATTTTAATTACGCCAGGGATTGCCTTTTCTATAGTAAATTATTCAAAAACTAATTGTTTACTGTCGCAAATTTTAATTACGCCAGGGATTGCCTTTTCTATAGTAAATTTTGCAAAAAATAATTTTTTACTGTCGCAAATTTTAATTACGCCGGGGATTGCCTTTTCTATAGTAAATTTTGCAAAAATTTATTTTTTACTGTCTCAAATTTTAAATACGCCAGGGATTGCCTTTTCTATAGTAAATTATTCAAAAAATAATTTTTTCTGTCGGAAATTTTAATTACGCCAGGGATTGCCTTTTCTATAGTAAATTATTCAAAAAATAATTTTTTACTGTCTCAAATTTTAATTACGCCAGGGATTGCCTTTTGTATAGTAAATTATTCAAAAAATAATTTTATACTGTCGCAAATTATAATTACGCCAGGGATTGAATTTTCTATAGTAAATTATTCAAAAATTCATTTTTTACTGTCGCAAATTTTAATTACGCCAGGGATTGCCTTTTCTATAGTAAATTATTCAAAAAATAATTTTTTACTGTCTCAAATTTTAATTACGCCAGGGATTGCCTTTTCTATAGTAAATTATGCAAAAAATAATTTTTTACTGTCGCAAGTTTTAATTACGCCAGGGATTGCCTTTTCTATAGTAAATTTTGCAAAAAATAATTTTTTACTGTCTCAAATATTAATTACGCCAGGGATTGCCTTTTCTATAGTAAATTATTCAAAAAATAATTGTTTAGTGTCGCAAATTTTAATTACGCCAGTGATTGCCTTTTGTATAGCAAATTATTCAAAAAATAATTTTATACTGTCGCGAATTATAATTACGCCAGGGATTGCCATTTCTATAGTATATTATTCAAAAAATAATTTTTTACTGTCTCAAATTTTAATTACGCCAGGGATTGCCTTTTCTATAGTAAATTTTGCAAAAAATAATTTTTTACTGTCGCAAGTTTTAATTACGCCAGGGATTGCCTTTTCTTATAGTAAATTTTGCAAAAAATAGTTTTTTACTGTCTCAAATTTTAATTACGCCAGGGATTGCCTTTTCTATAGTAAATTTTACAAAAAATAATTGTTTAGTGTCGCAAATTTTAAATACGCAGGGATTGCCTTTTCTATAGTAAATTATTCAAAAAATAATTTTATACTGTCGCAAATTATAATTACGCCAGGGATTGCCTTTTCTATAGTAAATAATTCAAAAAATAATTTTTTACTGTTGCAAATTTTAAATACGCCAGGGATTGCCCTTTCTATAGTAAATTATTCAAAAATTCATTTTTTACTGTCGCAAATTATAATTACGCCAGGGATTGCCTTTTCTATAGTAAATTATTCAAAAATTCATTTTTTACTGTCGCAAATTTTAATTACGCCAGGGATTGCCTTTTCTATAGTAAATTTTGCAAAAAATAATTTTTTACTGTCTCAAATTTTAATTACGCCAGGGATTGCCTTTTCTATAGTAAATTTAGCAAAAAATAATTGTTTAGTGTCGCAAATTTTAAATACGCCAGGGATTGCCTTTTCTATAGTAAATTATTCAAAAAATAATTTTATACTGTCGCAAATTATAATTACGCCAGGGATTGCCTTTTCTATAGTAAATTATTCAAAAAATAATTTTTTACTGTCGCAAATTTTAATTACGCCAGGGATTGCCTTTTCTATAGTAAATTTTGCAAAAAATAATTTTTTACTGTTGCAAATTTTAAATACGCCAGGGATTGCCTTTTCTATAGTAAATTATTCAAAAAATAATTTTATACTGTCGCAAATTATAATTACGCCAGGGATTGCCTTTTCTATAGTAAATTATTCAAAAAATAATTTTTTACTGTCGCAAATTTTAATTACGCCAGGGATTGCCTTTTCTATAGTAAATTTTGCAAAAAATAACTTTTTACTGTCGCAAATTTTAATTACGCCAGGGATTGCCTTTTCTATAGTAAATTATTCAAAAAATAATTTTTTACTGTCTCAAACTTTAATTACGCCAGGGATTGCCTTTTCTATAGTAAATTATTCAAAAAATAATTTTTTACTGTCTCAAATTTTAATTACGCCAGGGATTGCCTTTTCTATAGTAAATTTTGCAAAAAATAATTTTTTCTGTCACAAATTTTAATTACGCCAGGGATTGCCTTTTCTATAGTAAATTATTCAAAAAATAATTGTTTAGTGTCGCAAATTACAATTACGCCAGGGATTGCCTTTTCTATAGTAAATTATTCAAAAAATAATTTTATACTGTCGCAAATTATAATTACGCCAGGGATTGCCTTTTCTATAGTAAATTATTCAAAAAATAATTTTTTACTGTCGCAAATTTTAATTACGCCAGGGATTGCCTTTTCTATAGTAAATTTTGCAAAAAATAATTTTTTACTGTCGCAAATTTTAATTACGCCAGGGATTGCCTTTTCTATAGTAAATTTTGCAAAAAATAATTTTTTCTGTCACAAATTTTAATTACGCCAGGGATTGCCTTTTCTATAGTAAATTATTCAAAAAATAATTGTTTAGTGTCGCAAATTACAATTACGCCAGGGATTGCCTTTTCTATAGTAAATTATTCAAAAAATAATTTTTTACTGTCTCAAACTTTAATTACGCCAGGGATTGCCTTTTCTATAGTAAATTATTCAAAAAATAATTTTTTACTGTCTCAAATTTTAATTACGCCAGGGATTGCCTTTTCTATAGTAAATTTTGCAAAAAATAATTTTTTCTGTCACAAATTTTAATTACGCCAGGGATTGCCTTTTCTATAGTAAATTATTCAAAAAATAATTGTTTAGTGTCGCAAATTACAATTACGCCAGGGATTGCCTTTTCTATAGTAAATTATTCAAAAAATAATTTTTTACTGTCTCAAATTTTAAATACGCCAGGGATTGCCTTTTCTATAGTAAATTATTCAAAAATAATTTTTTACTGTCGCAAATTTTAATTACGCCAGGGATTGCCTTTTCTATAGTAAATTATTCAAAAATTCATTTTATACTGTCGCAAATTTTAAATACGCCAGGGATTGCCTTTTCTATAGTAAATTTTGCAAAAAATAATTTTTTACTGTTGCAAATTTTAAATACGCCAGGGATTGCCTTTTCTATAGTAAATTATTCAAAAAATAATTTTGTACTGTCGCAAATTATAATTACGCCAGGGATTGCCTTTTCTATAGTAAATTATTCAAAAAATAATTTTTTACTGTCGCAAATTTTAATTACGCCAGGGATTGCCTTTTCTATAGTAAATTTTGCAAAAAATAATTTTTTACTGTCGCAAATTTTAATTACGCCAGGGATTGCCTTTTCTATAGTAAATTATTCAAAAAATAATTTTTTACTGTCTCAAATTTTAATTACGCCAGGGATTGCCTTTTCTATAGTAAATTATTCAAAAAATAATTTTTTACTGTCTCAAATTTTAATTACGCCAGGGATTGCCTTTTCTATAGTAAATTTTGCAAGAAATAATTGTTTAGTGTCGCAAATTTTAATTACGCCAGGGATTGCCTTTTCTATAGTAAATTATTCAAAAAATAATTTTTTACTGTCTCAAATTTTAATTACGCCAGGGATTGCCTTTTCTATAGTAAATTATTCAAAAAATAATTTTTTACTGTCGCAAATTTTAATTACGCCAGGGATTGCCTTTTCTATAGTAAATTTTGCAAAAAATAATTTTTTACTGTCGCAAATTTTAATTACGCCAGGGATTGCCTTTTCTATAGTAAATTATTCAAAAAATAATTTTTTACTGTCGCAAATTTTAATTACGCCAGGGATTGCCTTTTCTATAGTAAATTATTCAAAAAATAATTTTTTACTGTCGCAAATTTTAATTACGCCAGGGATTGCCTTTTCTATATTAAATTATTCAAAAAATAATTTTTTACTGTCGCAAATTTTAATTACGCCAGAGATTGCCTTTTCTATAGTAAATTATTCAAAAATAATTTTTTACTGTCTCAAATTTTAATTACGCCAGGTATTGCCTTTTCTATAGTAAATTATTCAAAAAATAATTTTTTACTGGCGCAAATTTTAATTACGCCAGGGATTGCCTTTTCTATAGTAAATTATTCAAAAAATAATTTTTTACTGTCTCAAATTTTAATTACGCCAGGGATTGCCTTTTCTATAGTAAATTATTCAAAAAATAATTTTATACTGTCGCAAATTTTAATTACGCCAGGGATTGCCTTTTCTATAGTAAATTATTCAAAAAATAATTTTATACTCTCGCAAATTTTAATTACGCCAGGGATTGCCTTTTCTATAGTAAATTATTCGAAAATTCATTTTTTACTGTCTCAAATTTTAATTACGCCAGGGATTGCCTTTTCTATAGTAAATTTTGCAAAAAATAATTTTTACTGTCTCAAATTTTAATTACGCCAGGGATTGCCTTTTCTATAGTAAATTTTGCAAAAAATAATTTTTTACTGTCTCAAATTTTAATTACGCCAGGGATTGCCTTTTCTATAGTAAATTTTGCACAAAATAATTTTTACTGTCTCAAATTTTAATTACGCCAGGGATTGCCTTTTGTATAATTATTCAAAAAATAATTTTATACTGTCGCAAATTTTAATTACGCCAGGGATTGCCTTTTCTATAGTAAATTATTCAAAAAATAATTTTTTACTGTCTCAAATTTTAATTACGCCAGGGATTGCCTTTTCTATAGTAAATTTTGCAAAAAATAATTTTTACTGTCTCAAATTTTAATTACGCCAGGGATTGCCTTTTCTATAGTAAATTACTCAAAAAATAATTTTATACTGTCGCAAATTTTAATTACGCCAGGGATTGCCTTTTCTATAGTAAATTATTCAAAAAATATTTTTTTACTGTCGCAAATTTTAATTACGCCAGGGATTGCCTTTTCTATAGTAAATTTTGCAAAAATAATTGTTTAGTGTCGCAAATTTTAATTACGCCAGGGATTGCCTTTTCTATAGTAAATTATTCAAAAAATAATTTTTTACTGTCTAAAATTTTAATTACGCCAGGGATTGCCTTTTCTATAGTAAATTATTCAAAAAATAATTTTTTACTGTCTCAAATTTTAATTACGCCAGGGATTGCCTTTTCTATAGTAAATTATTCAAAAAATAATTTTTTACTATCTCAAATTTTAATTACGCCAGGGATTGCCTTTTCTATAGTAAATTTTGCAAAAAATAATTGTTTAGTGTCGCAAATTTTAATTACGCCAGGGATTGCCTTTTCTATAGTAAATTATTCAAAAAATAATTTTTTACTGTCTCAAATTTTAATTACGCCAGGGATTGCCTTTTCTATAGTAAATTATTCAAAAATTCATTTTTTACTGTCTCAAATTTTAATTACGCCAGGGATTGCCTTTTCTATAGTAAATTTTGCAAAAAATAATTTTTTACTGCCTCAAATTTTAATTACGCCAGGGATTGCCTTTTCTATAGTAAATTTTGGAAAAAATAATTGTTTACTGTCGCAAATTTTAATTACGCCAGGGATTGCCTTTTCTATAGTAAATTTTGCAAAAATAATTGTTTAGTGTCGCAAATTTTAATTACGCCAGGGATTGCCTTTTCTATAGTAAATTATTCAAAAAATAATTTTTTACTGTCTCAAATTTTAATTACGCCAGGGATTGCCTTTTCTATAGTAAATTATTCAAAAATTCATTTTTTACTGTCTCAAATTTTAATTACGCCAGGGATTGCCTTTTCTATAGTAAATTTTGCAAAAAATAATTTTTTACTGCCTCTCAAATTTTAATTACGCCAGGGATTGCCTTTTCTATAGTAAATTTGGAAAAATAATTGTTTACTGTCGCAAATTTTAATTACGCCAGGGATTGCCTTTTCTATAGTAAATTTTGCAAAAATAATTGTTTAGTGTCGCAAATTTTAATTACGCCAGGGATTGCCTTTTCTATAGTAAATTATTCAAAAAATAATTTTTTACTGTCTAAAATTTTAATTACGCCAGGGATTGCCTTTTATATAGTAAATTATTCAAAAAATAATTTTTTACTGTCTCAAATTTTAATTACGCCAGGGATTGCCTTTTCTATAGTAAATTATTCAAAAATAATTTTTTACTATCTCAAATTTTAATTACGCCAGGGATTGCCTTTTCTATAGTAAATTTTGCAAAAAATAATTGTTTAGTGTCGCAAATTTTAATTACGCCAGGGATTGCCTTTTCTATAGTAAATTATTCAAAAAATAATTTTATACTGTCTCAAATTTTTATTACGCCAGGGATTGCCTTTTCTATAGTAAATTATTCAAAAAATAATTTTTTACTGTCGCAAATTTTAATTACGCCAGGGATTGCCTTTTCTATAGTAAATTATTCAAAAAATAATTTTTTACTGTCTCAAATTTTAATTACGCCAGGGATTGCCTTTTCTATAGTAAATTATTCAAAAAATAATTTTTTACTGTCTCAAATTTTAATTAGGCCAGGGATTGCCTTTTCTATAGTTAATTATTCAAAACATAATTGTTTAGTGTCGCAAATTTTAATTACGCCAGGGATTGCCTTTTCTATAGTAGATTATTCAAAAAATAATTGTTTAGTGTCGCAAATTTTAATTACGCCAGGGATTGCCTTTCCTATAGTAAATTATTCAAAAAATAATTTTATACTGTCGCAAATTTTAATTACGCCAGGGATTGCCTTTTCTATAGTAAATTATTCAAAAAATAATTTTATACTGTCGCAAATTATAATTACGCCAGGGATTGCCTTTTCTATAGTAAATTATTCAAAAAATAATTTTTTACTGTCGCAAATTTTAATTACGCCAGGGATTGCCTTTTCAATAGTAAATTTTGCAAAAAATAATTTTTTACTGTCGCAAATTTTAATTACGCCAGGGATTGCCTTTTCTATAGTAAATTATTCAAAAAATAATTTTTTACTGTCTCAAATTTTAATTACGCCAGGGATTGCCTTTTCTATAGTAAATTATTCAAAAAATAATTTTTTACTGTCTCAAATTTTAATTACGCCAGGGATTGCCTTTTCTATAGTAAATTATTCAAAAAATAATTTTTTCTGTCACAAATTTTAATTACGCCAAGGATTGCCTTTTCTATAGTAAATTATTCAAAAAATAATTTTTTAGTGTCGCAAATTTTAATTACGCCAGGGATTGTCTTTTCTATAGTAAATTATTCAAAAAATAATTTTTTACTGTCGCAAATTTTAATTACGCCAGGGATTGCCTTTTCTATAGTAAATTATTCAAAAAATAATTTTTTACTGTCGCAAATTTTAATTACGCCAGGGATTGCCTTTTCTATAGTAAATTATTCAAAAAATAATTTTTTACTGTCGCAAATTATAATTACGCCAGGAATTGCCTTTTCTATAGTAAATTTTTCAAAAATTCATTTTTTACTGTCTCAAATTTTAATTACGCCAGGGATTGCCTTTTCTATAGTAAATTATTCAAAAAATAATTCTTACTGTCGCAAATTTTAATTACGCCAGGGATTGCCTTTTCTATAGTAAATTATTCAAAAAATAATTTTTTACTGTCGCAAATTTTAATTACGCCAGGGATTGCCTTTTCTATAGTAAATTATTCAAAAAATAATTTTTTACTGTCGCAAATTTTAATTACGCCAGGGATTGCCTTTTCTATAGTAAATTATTCAAAAAATAATTTTTTACTGTCTCAAATTTTAATTACGCCAGGGATTGCCTTTTCTATAGTAAATTATTCAAAAAATAATTTTATACTGTCGCAAATTATAATTACGCCAGGGATTGCCTTTTCTATAGTAAATTTTGCAAAAAATAATTTTTTACTGTCTCAAATTTTAATCACGCCAGGGATTGCCTTTTCTATAGTAAATTTTGCAAAAAATAATTTTTTCTGTCACACATTTTAATTACGCCAGGGATTGCCTTTTCTATAGTAAATTATTCAAAAAATAATTGTTTAGTGTCGCAAATTATAATTACGGCAGGGATTGCCTTTTCTATAGTAAATTATTCAAAAAATAATTTTTTACTGTCTCAAATTTTAAATACGCCATGGATTGCCTTTTCTATAGTAAATTATTCAAAATATAATTTTTTATTGTCGCAAATTTTAATTACGCCAGGGATTGCCTTTTCTATAGTAAATTATTCAAAAATTCATTTTATACTGTCGCATATTTTAAATACGCCAGGGATTGCCTTTTCTATAGTAAATTTTGCAAAAAATAATTGTTTAGTGTCGCAAATTTTAATTACGCCAGGGATTGCCTTTTCTATAGTAAATTATTCAAAAAATAATTTTTTACTGTCGCAAATTTTAATTACGCCAGGGATTGCCTTTTCTATAGTAAATTATTCAAAAAATAATTTTTTACTGTCGCAAATTATAATTACGCCAGGAATTGCCTTTTCTATAGTAAATTTTTCAAAAATTCATTTTTTACTGTCTCAAATTTTAATTACGCCAGGGATTGCCTTTTCTATAGTAAATTATTCAAAAAATAATTCTTACTGTCGCAAATTTTAATTACGCCAGGGATTGCCTTTTCTATAGTAAATTATTCAAAAAATAATTTTTTACTGTCTCAAATTTTAATTACGCCAGGGATTGCCTTTTCTATAGTAAATTTTGCAAAAAATAATTGTTTAGTGTCGCAAATTACAATTACGCCAGGGATTGCCTTTTCTATAGTAAATTTTGCAAAAAATAATTTTTTACTGTCGCAAATTTTAATTACGCCAGGGATTGCCTTTTCTATAGTAAATTATTCAAAAATTCATTTTTTACTGTCGCAAATTTTAATTACGCCAGGGATTGCCTTTTCTATAGTAAATTATTCAAAAAATAATTTTATACTGTCGCAAATTATAATTACGCCAGGGATTGCCTTTTCTATAGTAAATTTTGCAAAAAATAATTTTTTACTGTCTCAAATTTTAATCACGCCAGGGATTGCCTTTTCTATAGTAAATTTTGCAAAAAATAATTTTTTCTGTCACACATTTTAATTACGCCAGGGATTGCCTTTTCTATAGTAAATTATTCAAAAAATAATTGTTTAGTGTCGCAAATTATAATTACGGCAGGGATTGCCTTTTCTATAGTAAATTATTCAAAAAATAATTTTTTACTGTCTCAAATTTTAAATACGCCAGGGATTGCCTTTTCTATAGTAAATTATTCAAAATATAATTTTTTATTGTCGCAAATTTTAATTACGCCAGGGATTGCCTTTTCTATAGTAAATTATTCAAAAATTCATTTTATACTGTCGCAAATTTTAAATACGCCAGGGATTGCCTTTTCTATAGTAAATTTTGCAAAAAATAATTGTTTAGTGTCGCAAATTACAATTACGCCAGGGATTGCCTTTTCTATAGTAAATTATTCAAAAATTCATTTTATACTGTCTCAAATTTTAAATACGCCAGGGATTGCCTTTTCTATAGTAAATTATTCAAAAAATAATTTTTTACTGTCGCAAATTTTAACTACGCCAGGGATTGCCTTTTCTATAGTAAATTATTCAAAATATAATTTTATACTATCGCAAATTATAATTACGCCAGGGATTGCCTTTTCTATAGTAAATTTTACAAAAAATAATTCTTTAGAGTCGCAAATTATAATTACGCCAGGGATTGCCTTTTCTATAGTAAATTATTCAAAAAATAATTTTTTACTGTCTCAAATTTTAATTACGCCAGGGATTGCCTTTTCTATAGTAAATTTTGCAAAAAATAATTGTTTAGTGTCGCAAATTTTAATTACGCCAGGGATTGCCTTTTCTATAGTAAATTATTCAAAAAATTATTTTTTCTGTCACAAATTTTAATTACGCCAGGGATTGCCTTTTCTATAGTAAATTATTCAAACATTCATTATTTACTGTCGAAAATTTTAATTACGCCAGGGATTGCCTTTTCTATAGTAAATTTTGCAAAAAATAATTTTTTACTGTCGCAAATTTTAATTACGCCAGGGATTGCCTTTTCTATAGTAAATTATTCAAAAATTCATTTTTTACTGTCGCAAATTTTAATTACGCCAGGGATTGCCTTTTCTATAGTAAATTATTCAAAAAATAATTTTATACTGTCGCAAATTTTAAATACGCCAGGGATTGCCTTTTCTATAGTAAATTATTCGAAAAATAATTTTTTACTGTCTCAAATTTTAATTACGCCAGGGATTGCCTTTTCTATAGTAAATTTTGCAAAAAATAATTTTTTACTGTCGCAAATTACAATTACGCCAGGGATTGCTTTTTCTATAGTAAATTTTGCAAAAAATAATTGTTTAGTGTCGCAAATTTTAATTACGCCAGGGATTGCCTTTTCTATAGTAAATTATTCAAAAAATTATTTTTTCTGTCACAAATTTTAATTACGCCAGGGATTGCCTTTTCTATAGTAAATTATTCAAACATTCATTATTTACTGTCGAAAATTTTAATTACGCCAGGGATTGCCTTTTCTATAGTAAATTTTGCAAAAAATAATTTTTTACTGTCGCAAATTTTAATTACGCCAGGGATTGCCTTTTCTATAGTAAATTATTCAAAAATTCATTTTTTACTGTCGCAAATTTTAATTACGCCAGGGATTGCCTTTTCTATAGTAAATTTTGCAAAAAATAATTTTTTACTGTCTCAAATTTTAATCACGCCAGGGATTGCCTTTTCTATAGTAAATTTTGCAAAAAATAATTTTTTCTGTCACACATTTTAATTACGCCAGGGATTGCCTTTTCTATAGTAAATTATTCAAAAAATAATTGTTTAGTGTCGCAAATTATAATTACGGCAGGGATTGCCTTTTCTATAGTAAATTATTCAAAAAATAATTTTTTACTGTCTCAAATTTTAAATACGCCAGGGATTGCCTTTTCTATAGTAAATTATTCAAAATATAATTTTTTATTGTCGCAAATTTTAATTACGCCAGGGATTGCCTTTTCTATAGTAAATTATTCAAAAATTCATTTTATACTGTCGCAAATTTTAAATACGCCAGGGATTGCCTTTTCTATAGTAAATTTTGCAAAAAATAATTGTTTAGTGTCGCAAATTACAATTACGCCAGGGATTGCCTTTTCTATAGTAAATTTTGCAAAAAATAATTTTTTACTGTCGCAAATTTTAATTACGCCAGGGATTGCCTTTTCTATAGTAAATTATTCAAAAATTCATTTTTTACTGTCGCAAATTTTAATTACGCCAGGGATTGCCTTTTCTATAGTAAATTATTCAAAAAATAATTTTATACTGTCGCAAATTATAATTACGCCAGGGATTGCCTTTTCTATAGTAAATTTTGCAAAAAATAATTTTTTACTGTCTCAAATTTTAATCACGCCAGGGATTGCCTTTTCTATAGTAAATTTTGCAAAAAATAATTTTTTCTGTCACACATTTTAATTACGCCAGGGATTGCCTTTTCTATAGTAAATTATTCAAAAAATAATTGTTTAGTGTCGCAAATTATAATTACGGCAGGGATTGCCTTTTCTATAGTAAATTATTCAAAAAATAATTTTTTACTGTCTCAAATTTTAAATACGCCAGGGATTGCCTTTTCTATAGTAAATTATTCAAAATATAATTTTTTATTGTCGCAAATTTTAATTACGCCAGGGATTGCCTTTTCTATAGTAAATTATTCAAAAATTCATTTTATACTGTCGCAAATTTTAAATACGCCAGGGATTGCCTTTTCTATAGTAAATTTTGCAAAAAATAATTGTTTAGTGTCGCAAATTACAATTACGCCAGGGATTGCCTTTTCTATAGTAAATTATTCAAAAATTCATTTTATACTGTCTCAAATTTTAAATACGCCAGGGATTGCCTTTTCTATAGTAAATTATTCAAAAAATAATTTTTTACTGTCGCAAATTTTAACTACGCCAGGGATTGCCTTTTCTATAGTAAATTATTCAAAATATAATTTTATACTATCGCAAATTATAATTACGCCAGGGATTGCCTTTTCTATAGTAAATTTTACAAAAAATAATTCTTTAGAGTCGCAAATTATAATTACGCCAGGGATTGCCTTTCCTATAGTAAATTATTCAAATATTAAATTTTTTACTGTCTCAAATTTTAAATACGCCAGGGATTGCCTTTTCTATAGTAAATTATTCAAAAATTCATTTTATACTGTCGCAAATTTTAAATACGCCAGGGATTGCCTTTTCTATAGTAAATTTTGCAAAAAATAATTGTTTAGTGTCGCAAATTTTAATTACGCCAGGGATTGCCTTTTCTGTAGTAAATTATTCAAAAAATAATTTTTACTGTTGCAAATTTTAATTACGCCAGGGATTGCCTTTTCTATAGTAAATTATTCAAAAATTCATTTTATACTGTCGCAAATTTTAAATACGCCAGGGATTGCCTTTTCTATAGTAAATTTTGCAAAAAATAATTGTTTAGTGTCGCAAATTTTAATTACGCCAGGGATTGCCTTTTCTATAGTAAATTATTCAAAAAATAATTTTTACTGTTGCAAATTTTAATTACGCCAGGGATTGCCTTTTCTATAGTAAATTATTCAAAAAATAATTTTTTACTGTCGCAAATTATAATTACGCCAGGGATTGCCTTTTCTATAGTAAATTATTCAAAAATTATTTTTTTACTGTCGCAAATTTTAATTACGCCAGGGATTGCCTTTTGTATAGTAAATTTTGCAAAAAATAATTGTTTAGTGTCGCAAATTTTAATTACGCCAGGGATTGCCTTTTCTATAGTAAATTATTCAAAAATTAATTGTTTAGTGTCGCAAATTTTAATTACGCCAGGGATTGCCTTTTCTATAGTAAATTATTCAAAAATTAAGTTTTTACTGTCTCAAATTTTAATTACGCCAGGGATTGCCTTTTCTATAGTAAATTATTCAAAAATTCATTTTTTACTGTCGCAAATTATAATTACGCCAGGGATTGCCTTTTCTATAGTAAATTTTGCAAAAAATAATTGTTTAGTGTCGCAAATTTTAATTACGCCAGGGATTGCCTTTTCTATAGTAAATTATTCAAAAATTCATTTTTTACTGTCGCAAATTTTAATTACGCCAGGGATTGCCTTTTCTATAGTAAATTATTCAAAAAATAATTTTTTACTGTCGCAAATTTTAATTACGCCAGGGATTGCCTTTTCTATAGTAAATTATTCAAAAAATAATTTTATAATGTCGCAAATTATAATTACGCCAGGGATTGCCTTTTCTATAGTAAATTATTCAAAAAATAATTGTTTAGTGTCGCAAATTTTAATTACGCCAGGGATTGCCTTTTCTATAGTAAATTATTCAAAAAATAATTTTTTACTGTCGCAAATTTTAATTACGCCAGGGATTGCCTTTTCTATAGTAAATTATTCAAAAATTCATTTTTTACTGTCGCAAATTTTAATTACGCCAGGGATTGCCTTTTCTATAGTAAATTATTCAAAAATTCATTTTTTACTGTCGCAAATTTTAATTACGCCAGGGATTGCCTTTTCTATAGTAAATTATTCAAAAATTCATTATTTACTGTCGAAAATTTTAATTACGCCAGGGATTGCCTTTTCTATAGTAAATTTTGCAAAAAATAATTTTTTACTGTCGCAAATTTTAATTACGCCAGGGATTGCCTTTTCTATAGTAAATTATTCAAAAATTCATTTTTTACTGTCGCAAATTTTAATTACGCCAGGGATTGCCTTTTCTATAGTAAATTTTGCAAAAAATAATTTTTTACTGTCGCAAATTTTAATTACGCCAGGGATTGCCTTTTCTATAGTAAATTATTCAAAAATTCATTTTTTACTGTCTCAAATTTTAATTACGCCAGGGATTGTCTTTTCTATAGTAAATTTTGCAAAAAACAATTTTTTACTGTCGCAAATTTTAATTACGCCAGGGATTGCCTTTTCTATAGTAAATTATTCAAAAAATAATTTTTTACTGTCGCAAATTTTAATTACGCCAGGGATTGCCTTTTCTATAGTAAATTATTCAAAAATAATTTTATAATGTCGCAAATTATAATTACGCCAGGGATTGCCTTTTCTATAGTAAATTATTCAAAAAATAATTTTTTACTGTCGCAAATTTTAATTACGCCAGGGATTGCCTTTTCTATAGTAAATTATTCAAAAATTCATTTTTTACTGTCGAAAATTTTAATTACGCCAGGGATTGCCTTTTCTATAGTAAATTTTGCAAAAAATAATTTTTTACTGTCGCAAATTTTAATTACGCCAGGGATTGCCTTTTCTATAGTAAATTATTCAAAAATTCATTTTTTACTGTCGCAAATTTTAATTACGCCAGGGATTGCCTTTTCTATAGTAAGTTATTCAAAAATTCATTTTTTACTGTCGCAAATTTTAATTACGCCAGGGATTGCCTTTTCTATAGTAAATTATTCAAAAATGCATTATTTACTGTCGAAAATTTTAATTACGCCAGGGATTGCCTTTTCTATAGTAAATTTTGCAAAAAATAATTTTTCACTGTCGCAAATTTTAATTACGCCAGGGATTGCCTTTTCTATAGTAAATTATTCAAAAACTAATTGTTTACTGTCGCTAATTTTAATTACGCCAGGGATTGCCTTTTCTATAGTAAATTTTGCAAAAAATAATTTTTTTACTGTCGCAAATTTTAATTACGCCAGGGATTGCCTTTTCTATAGTAAATTTTGCAAAAATTAATTTTTTACTGTCTCAAATTTTAAATACTCCAGGGATTGCCTTTTCTATAGTAAATTATTCAAAAAATAATTTTTTCTGTCGGAAATTTTAATTACGCCAGGGATTGCCTTTTCTATAGTAAATTATTCAAAAAATAATTTTTTACTGTCTCAAATTTTAATTACGCCAGGGATTGCCTTTTGTATAGTAAATTATTCAAAAAATAATTTTATACTGTCGCAAATTATAATTACGCCAGGGATTGAATTTTCTATAGTAAATTATTCAAAAATTTATTTTTTACTGTCGCAAATTTTAATTACGCCAGGGATTTCCTTTTCTATAGTAAATTATTCAAAAAATAATTTTTTACTGTCTCAAATTTTAATTACGCCAGGGATTGCCTTTTCTATAGTAAATTATGCAAAAAATAATTTTTTACTGTCGAAAGTTTTAATTACGCCAGGGATTGCCTTTTCTATAGTAAATTTTGCAAAAAATAATTTTTTACAGTCTCAAATTTTAATTACGCCAGGGATTGCCTTTTCTATAGTAAATTATTCAAAAAACAATTGTTTAGTGTCGCAAATTTTAATTACGCCAGTGATTGCCTTTTGTATAGTAAATTATTAAAAAAAATAATTTTATACTGTCGCAAATTATAATTACGCCAGGGATTGCCTTTTCTATAGTAAATTATTCAAAAATTAATTTTTTACTGTCGCAAGTTTTAATTACGCCAGGGATTGCCTTTTCTTATAGTAAATTTTGCAAAAAATAATTTATTACTGTCTCAAATTTTAATTACGCCAGGGATTGCCTTTTCTATAGTAAATTTTACAAAAAATAATTGTTTGGTGTCGCAAAATTTTAAATACGCAGGGATTGCCTTTTCTATAGTAAATTATTCAAAAAATAATTTTATACTGTCGCAAATTATAATTACGCCAGGGATTGCGTTTTCTATAGTAAATAATTCAAAAAATAATTTTTTACTGTTGCAAATTTTAAATACGCCAGGGATTGCCTTTTCTATAGTAAATTATTCAAAAATTCATTTTATACTGTCGCAAATTATAATTACGCCAGGGATTGAATTGCCTTTAGTAAATTATTCAAAAATTCATTTTTTACTGTCGCAAATTTTAATTACGCCAGGGATTTCCTTTTCTATAGTAAATTATTCAAAAACTAATTGTTTACTGTCGCAAGTTTTAATTACGCCAGGGATTGCCTTTTCTATAGTAAATTTTGCAAAAAATAATTTTTTACAGTCGCAAATTTTAATTACGCCAGGGATTGCCTTTTCTATAGTAAATTTTGCAAAAATTAATTTTTTACTGTCTCAAATTTTAAATACGCCAGGGATTGCCTTTTCTATAGTAAATTATTCAAAAAATAATTTTTTCTGTCGGAAATTTTAATTACGCCAGGGATTGCCTTTTCTATAGTAAATTATTCAAAAAATAATTTTTTACTGTCTCAAATTTTAATTACGCCAGGGATTGCCTTTTGTATAGTAAATTATTCAAAAAATAATTTTATACTGTCGCAAATTATAATTACGCCAGGGATTGAATTTTCTATAGTAAATTATTCAAAAATTCATTTTTTACTGTCGCAAATTTTAATTACGCCAGAGATTTCCTTTTCTATAGTAAATTATTCAAAAAATAATTTTTTACTGTCTCAAATTTTAATTACGCCAGGGATTGCTTTTTCTATAGTAAATTATGCAAAAAATAATTTTTTACTGTCGCAAGTTTTAATTACGCCAGGGATTGCCTTTTCTATAGTAAATTTTGCAAAAAATAATTTTTTACTGTCTCAAATTTTAATTACGCCAGGGATTGCCTTTTCTATAGTAAATTATTCAAAAAATAATTGTTTAGTGTCGCAAATTTTAATTACGCCAGTGATTGCCTTTTGTATAGTAAATTATTCAAAAAATAATTTTATACTGTCGCAAATTATAATTACGCCAGGGATTGCCTTTTCTATAGTAAATTATTCAAAAATTCATTTTTTACTGTCGCAAATTTTAATTAGGCCAGGGATTGCCTTTTCTATAGTATATTATTCAAAAAATAATTTTTTACTGTCTCAAATTTGAATTACGCCAGGGATTGCCTTTTCTATAGTAAATTTTGCAAAAAATAATTTTTTACTGTCGCATGTTTTAATTACGCCAGGGATTGCCTTTTCTTATAGTAAATTTTGCAAAAAATAATTTTTTACTGTCTCAAATTTTAATTACGCCAGGGATTGCCTTTTCTATAGTAAATTTTACAAAAAATAATTGTTTAGTGTCGCAAATTTTAAATACGCAGGGATTGCCTTTTCTATAGTAAATTATTCAAAAAATAATTTTATACTGTCGCAAATTATAATTGCGCCAGGGATTGCCTTTTCTATAGTAAATTATTCAAAAATTCATTTTTTACTGTCGCAAATTTTAATTAGGCCAGGGATTGCCTTTTCTATAGTATATTATTCAAAAAATAATTTTTTACTGTCTCAAATTTGAATTACGCCAGGGATTGCCTTTTCTATAGTAAATTTAGCAAAAAATAATTGTTTAGTGTCGCAAATTTTAAATACGCCAGGGATTGCCTTTTCTATAGTAAATTATTCAAAAAATAATTTTATACTGTCGCAAATTATAATTACGCCAGGGATTGCCTTTTCTATAGTAAATTATTCAAAAAAAAATTATTTTTTACTGTCGCAAATTTTAATTACGCCAGGGATTGCCTTTTCTATAGTAAATTTTGCAAAAAATAATTTTTTACTGTTGCAAATTTTAAATACGCCAGGGATTGCCTTTTCTATAGTAAATTATTCGAAAAATAATTTTATACTGTCGCAAATTATAATTACGCCAGGGATTGCCTTTTCTATAGTAAATTATTCAAAAAATAATTTTTTACTGTCGCAAATTTTAATTGCGCCAGGGATTGCCTTTTCTATAGTAAATTATTCAAAAAATAATTTTTTACTGTCTCAAATTTTAATTACGCCAGGGATTGCCTTTTCTATAGTAAATTTTGCAAAAAATAATTTTTTACTGTCTCAAATTTTAATTACGCCAGGGATTGCCTTTTCTATAGTAAATTTAGCAAAAAATAATTGTTTAGTGTCGCAAATTTTAAATACGCCAGGGATTGCCTTTTCTAAAGTAAATTATTCAAAAAATAATTTTTTACTGTCTCAAATTTTAATTACGCCAGGGATTGCGTTTTCTATCGTAAATTTTGCAAAAAATAATTTTTTCTGTCACAAATTTTAATTACGCCAGGGATTGCCTTTTCTATAGTAAATTATTCAAAAAATAATTGTTTAGTGTCGCAAATTACAATTACGCCAGGGATTGCCTTTTCTATAGTAAATTATTCAAAAAATAATTTTTTACTGTCTCAAATTTTAAATACGCCAGGGATTGCCTTTTCTATAGTAAATTATTCAAAAAATAATTTTTTACTGTCGCAAATTTTAATTACGCCAGGGATTGCCTTTTCTATAGTAAATTATTCAAAAATTCATTTTATACTGTCGCAAATTTTAAATACGCCAGGGATTGCCTTTTCTATAGTAAATTTTGCAAAAAATAATTTTTTACTGTTGCAAATTTTAAATACGCCAGGGATTGCCTTTTCTATAGTAAATTATTCAAAAAATAATTTTATAATGTCGCAAATTATAATTACGCCAGGGATTGCCTTTTCTATAGTAAATTATTCAAAAAATAATTTTTTACTGTCGCAAATTTTAATTACGCCAGGGATTGCCTTTTCTATAGTAAATTATTCAAAAAATAATTTTTTACTGTCGCAAATTTTAATTACGCCAGGGATTGCCTTTTCTATATTAAATTATTCAAAAAATAATTTTTTACTGTCGCAAATTTTAATTACGCCAGGGATTGCCTTTTCTATAGTAAATTATTCAAAAAATAATTTTTTACTGTCTCAATTTTTAATTACGCCAGGTATTGCCTTTTCTATAGTAAATTATTCAAAAAATAATTTTTTACTGGCGCAAATTTTAATTACGCCAGGGATTGCCTTTTCTATAGTAAATTATTCAAAAAATAACTTTTTACTGTCTCAAATTTTAATTACGCCAGGGATTGCCTTTTCTATAGTAAATTATTCAAAAAATAATTTTATACTGTCGCAAATTTTAATTACGCCAGGGATTGCCTTTCTATAGTAAATTATTCAAAAAATAATTTTTTACTGTCTCAAATTTTAATTACGCCAGGGATTGCCTTTTCTATAGTAAATTTTGCAAAAAATAATTTTTTACTGTCTCAAATTTTAATTACGCCAGGGATTGCCTTTTCTATAGTAAATTTTGGAAAAAATAATTGTTTAGTGTCGCAAATTTTAATTACGCCAGGGATTGCCTTTTCTATAGTAAATTTTGCAAAAATAATTGTTTAGTGTCGCAAATTTTAATTACGCCAGTGATTGCCTTTTGTATAGTAAATTATTAAAAAAAATAATTTTATACTGTCGCAAATTATAATTACGCCAGGGATTGCCTTTTCTATAGTAAATTATTCAAAAATTCATTTTTTACTGTCGCAAGTTTTAATTACGCCAGGGATTGCCTTTTCTTATAGTAAATTTTGCAAAAAATAATTTATTACTGTCTCAAATTTTAATTACGCCAGGGATTGCCTTTTCTATAGTAAATTTTACAAAAAATAATTGTTTAGTGTCGCAAATTTTAAATACGCAGGGATTGCCTTTTCTATAGTAAATTATTCAAAAAATAATTTTATACTGTCGCAAATTATAATTACGCCAGGGATTGCGTTTTCTATAGTAAATAATTCAAAAAATAATTTTTTACTGTTGCAAATTTTAAATACGCCAGGGATTGCCTTTTCTATAGTAAATTATTCAAAAATTCATTTTATACTGTCGCAAATTATAATTACGCCAGGGATTGAATTGTCTTTAGTAAATTATTCAAAAATTCATTTTTTACTGTCGCAAATTTTAATTACGCCAGGGATTGCCTTTTCTATAGTAAATTATTCAAAAACTAATTGTTTACTGTCGCAAATTTTAATTACGCCAGGGATTGCCTTTTCTATAGTAAATTTTGCAAAAAATAATTTTTTACAGTCGCAAATTTTAATTACGCCAGGGATTGCCTTTTCTATAGTAAATTTTGCAAAAATTAATTTTTTACTGTCTCAAATTTTAAATACGCCAGGGATTGCCTTTTCTATAGTAAATTATTCAAAAAATAATTTTTTCTGTCGGAAATTTTAATTACGCCAGGGATTGCCTTTTCTATAGTAAATTATTCAAAAAATAATTTTTTACTGTCTCAAATTTTAATTACGCCAGGGATTGCCTTTTGTATAGTAAATTATTCAAAAAATAATTTTATACTGTCGCAAATTATAATTACGCCAGGGATTGAATTTTCTATAGTAAATTATTCAAAAATTCATTTTTTACTGTCGCAAATTTTAATTACGCCAGGGATTTCCTTTTCTATAGTAAATTATTCAAAAAATAATTTTTTACTGTCTCAAATTTTAATTACGCCAGGGATTGCTTTTTCTATAGTAAATTATGCAAAAAATAATTTTTTACTGTCGCAAGTTTTAATTACGCCAGGGATTGCCTTTTCTATAGTAAATTTTGCAAAAAATAATTTTTTACTGTCTCAAATTTTAATTACGCCAGGGATTGCCTTTTCTATAGTAAATTATTCAAAAAATAATTGTTTAGTGTCGCAAATTTTAATTACGCCAGTGATTGCCTTTTGTATAGTAAATTATTCAAAAAATAATTTTATACTGTCGCAAATTATAATTACGCCAGGGATTGCCTTTTCTATAGTAAATTATTCAAAAATTCATTTTTTACTGTCGCAAATTTTAATTAGGCCAGGGATTGCCTTTTCTATAGTATATTATTCAAAAAATAATTTTTTACTGTCTCAAATTTTAATTACGCCAGGGATTGCCTTTTCTATAGTAAATTTTGCAAAAAATAATTTTTTACTGTCGCAAGTTTTAATTACGCCAGGGATTGCCTTTTCTTATAGTAAATTTTGCAAAAAATAATTTTTTACTGTCTCAAATTTTAATTACGCCAGGGATTGCCTTTTCTATAGTAAATTTAGCAAAAAATAATTGTTTAGTGTCGCAAATTTTAAATACGCCAGGGATTGCCTTTTCTATAGTAAATTATTCAAAAAATAATTTTATACTGTCGCAAATTATAATTACGCCAGGGATTGCCTTTTCTATAGTAAATTATTCAAAAAAAAATTATTTTTTACTGTCGCAAATTTTAATTACGCCAGGGATTGCCTTTTCTATAGTAAATTTTGCAAAAAATAATTTTTTACTGTTGCAAATTTTAAATACGCCAGGGATTGCCTTTTCTATAGTAAATTATTCGAAAAATAATTTTATACTGTCGCAAATTATAATTACGCCAGGGATTGCCTTTTCTATAGTAAATTATTCAAAAAATAATTTTTTACTGTCGCAAATTTTAATTACGCCAGGGATTGCCTTTTCTATAGTAAATTATTCAAAAAATAATTTTTTACTGTCTCAAATTTTAATTACGCCAGGGATTGCCTTTTCTATAGTAAATTTTGCAAAAAATAATTTTTTACTGTCTCAAATTTTAATTACGCCAGGGATTGCCTTTTCTATAGTAAATTTAGCAAAAAATAATTGTTTAGTGTCGCAAATTTTAAATACGCCAGGGATTGCCTTTTCTATAGTAAATTATTCAAAAAATAATTTTTTACTGTCTCAAATTTTAATTACGCCAGGGATTGCGTTTTCTATAGTAAATTTTGCAAAAAATAATTTTTTCTGTCACAAATTTTAATTACGCCAGGGATTGCCTTTTCTATAGTAAATTATTCAAAAAATAATTGTTTAGTGTCGCAAATTACAATTACGCCAGGGATTGCCTTTTCTATAGTAAATTATTCAAAAAATAATTTTTTACTGTCTCAAATTTTAAATACGCCAGGGATTGCCTTTTCTATAGTAAATTATTCAAAAAATAATTTTTTACTGTCGCAAATTTTAATTACGCCAGGGATTGCCTTTTCTATAGTAAATTATTCAAAAATTCATTTTATACTGTCGCAAATTTTAAATACGCCAGGGATTGCCTTTTCTATAGTAAATTTTGCAAAAAATAATTTTTTACTGTTGCAAATTTTAAATACGCCAGGGATTGCCTTTTCTATAGTAAATTATTCAAAAAATAATTTTATACTGTCGCAAATTATAATTACGCCAGGGATTGCCTTTTCTATAGTAAATTATTCAAAAAATAATTTTTTACTGTCGCAAATTTTAATTACGCCAGGGATTGCCTTTTCTATAGTAAATTATTCAAAAAATAATTTTTTACTGTCGCAAATTTTAATTACGCCAGGGATTGCCTTTTCTATATTAAATTATTCAAAAAATAATTTTTTACTGTCGCAAATTTTAATTACGCCAGGGATTGCATTTTCTATAGTAAATTATTCAAAAAATAATTTTTTACTGTCTCAATTTTTAATTACGCCAGGTATTGCCTTTTCTATAGTAAATTATTCAAAAAATAATTTTTTACTGGCGCAAATTTTAATTACGCCAGGGATTGCCTTTTCTATAGTAAATTATTCAAAAAATAACTTTTTACTGTCTCAAATTTTAATTACGCCAGGGATTGCCTTTTCTATAGTAAATTATTCAAAAAATAATTTTATACTGTCGCAAATTTTAATTACGCCAGGGATTGCCTTTCTATAGTAAATTATTCAAAAAATAATTTTTTACTGTCTCAAATTTTAATTACGCCAGGGATTGCCTTTTCTATAGTAAATTTTGCAAAAAATAATTTTTTACTGTCTCAAATTTTAATTACGCCAGGGATTGCCTTTTCTATAGTAAATTTTGGAAAAAATAATTGTTTAGTGTCGCAAACTTTAATTACGCCAAGGATTGCCTTTTCTATAGTAAATTTTGCAAAAATAATTGTTTAGTGTCGCAAATTTTAATTACGCCAGTGATTGCCTTTTGTATAGTAAATTATTAAAAAAAATAATTTTATACTGTCGCAAATTATAATTACGCCAGGGATTGCCTTTTCTATAGTAAATTATTCAAAAATTCATTTTTTACTGTCGCAAGTTTTAATTACGCCAGGGATTGCCTTTTCTTATAGTAAATTTTGCAAAAAATAATTTATTACTGTCTCAAATTTTAATTACGCCAGGGATTGCCTTTTCTATAGTAAATTTTACAAAAAATAATTGTTTAGTGTCGCAAATTTTAAATACGCAGGGATTGCCTTTTCTATAGTAAATTATTCAAAAAATAATTTTATACTGTCGCAAATTATAATTACGCCAGGGATTGCGTTTTCTATAGTAAATAATTCAAAAAATAATTTTTTACTGTTGCAAATTTTAAATACGCCAGGGATTGCCTTTTCTATAGTAAATTATTCAAAAATTCATTTTATACTGTCGCAAATTATAATTACGCCAGGGATTGAATTGTCTTTAGTAAATTATTCAAAAATTCATTTTTTAATGTCGCAAATTTTAATTACGCCAGGGATTGCCTTTTCTATAGTAAATTATTCAAAAACTAATTGTTTACTGTCGCAAATTTTAATTACGCCAGGGATTGCCTTTTCTATAGTAAATTTTGCAAAAAATAATTTTTTACAGTCGCAAATTTTAATTACGCCAGGGATTGCCTTTTCTATAGTAAATTTTGCAAAAATTAATTTTTTACTGTCTCAAATTTTAAATACGCCAGGGATTGCCTTTTCTATAGTAAATTATTCAAAAAATAATTTTTTCTGTCGGAAATTTTAATTACGCCAGGGATTGCCTTTTCTATAGTAAATTATTCAAAAAATAATTTTTTACTGTCTCAAATTTTAATTACGCCAGGGATTGCCTTTTGTATAGTAAATTATTCAAAAAATAATTTTATACTGTCGCAAATTATAATTACGCCAGGGATTGAATTTTCTATAGTAAATTATTCAAAAATTCATTTTTTACTGTCGCAAATTTTAATTACGCCAGGGATTTCCTTTTCTATAGTAAATTATTCAAAAAATAATTTTTTACTGTCTCAAATTTTAATTACGCCAGGGATTGCTTTTTCTATAGTAAATTATGCAAAAAATAATTTTTTACTGTCGCAAGTTTTAATTACGCCAGGGATTGCCTTTTCTATAGTAAATTTTGCAAAAAATAATTGTTTACTGTCTCAAATTTTAATTACGCCAGGGATTGCCTTTTCTATAGTAAATTATTCAAAAAATAATTGTTTAGTGTCGCAAATTTTAATTACGCCAGTGATTGCCTTTTGTATAGTAAATTATTCAAAAAATAATTTTATACTGTCGCAAATTATAATTACGCCAGGGATTGCCTTTTCTATAGTAAATTATTCAAAAATTCATTTTTTACTGTCGCAAATTTTAATTAGGCCAGGGATTGCCTTTTCTATAGTATATTATTCAAAAAATAATTTTTTACTGTCTCAAATTTTAATTACGCCAGGGATTGCCTTTTCTATAGTAAATTTTGCAAAAAATAATTTTTTACTGTCGCAAGTTTTAATTACGCCAGGGATTGCCTTTTCTTATAGTAAATTTTGCAAAAAATAATTTTTTTACTGTCTCAAATTTTAATTACGCCAGGGATTGCCTTTTCTATAGTAAATTTTACAAAAAATAATTGTTTAGTGTCGCAAATTTTAAATACGCAGGGATTGCCTTTTCTATAGTAAATTATTCAAAAAATAATTTTATACTGTCGCAAATTATAATTACGCCAGGGATTGCCTTTTCTATAGTAAATAATTCAAAAAATAATTTTTTACTGTTGCAAATTTTAAATACGCCAGGGATTGCCTTTTCTATAGTAAATTATTCAAAAATTCATTTTTTACTGTCGCAAATTTTAATTACGCCAGGGATTGCCTTTTCTATAGTAAATTATTCAAAAATTCATTTTTTACTGTCGCAAATTATAATTACGCCAGGGATTGCCTTTTCTATAGTAAATTATTCAAAAGTTCATTTTTTACTGTCGCAAATTTTAATTACGCCAGGGATTGCCTTTTCTATAGTAAATTATTCAAAAAATAATTGTTTAGTGTCGCAAATTTTAATTACGCCAGGGATTGCCTTTTCTATAGTAAATTTTGCAAAAAATAATTTTTTACTGTCGCAAGTTTTAATTACGCCAGGGATTGCCTTTTCTATAGAAAATTTTGCAAAAAATAATTTTTTACTGTCGCAAATTTTAATTACGCCAGGGATTGCCTTTTCTATAGTAAATTTTGCAAAAAATAATTTTTTACTGTCTCAAATTTTAATTACGCCAGGGATTGCCTTTTCTATAGTAAATTTAGCAAAAAATAATTGTTTAGTGTCGCAAATTTTAAATACGCCAGGGATTGCCTTTTCTATAGTAAATTATTCAAAAAATAATTTTATACTGTCGCAAATTATAATTACGCCAGGGATTGCCTTTTCTATAGTAAATTATTCAAAAAAAAATTAGTTTTTACTGTCGCAAATTTTAATTACGCCAGGGATTGCCTTTTCTATAGTAAATTTTGCAAAAAATAATTTTTTACTGTTGCAAATTTTAAATACGCCAGGGATTGCCTTTTCTATAGTAAATTATTCGAAAAATAATTTTATACTGTCGCAAATTATAATTACGCCAGGGATTGCCTTTTCTATAGTAAATTATTCAAAAAATAATTTTTTACTGTCGCAAATTTTAATTACGCCAGGGATTGCCTTTTCTATAGTAAATTATTCAAAAAATAATTTTTTACTGTCTCAAATTTTAATTACGCCAGGGATTGCCTTTTCTATAGTAAATTTTGCAAAAAATAATTTTTTACTGTCTCAAATTTTAATTACGCCAGGGATTGCCTTTTCTATAGTAAATTTAGCAAAAAATAATTGTTTAGTGTCGCAAATTTTAAATACGCCAGGGATTGCCTTTTCTATAGTAAATTATTCAAAAAATAATTTTTTACTGTCTCAAATTTTAATTACGCCAGGGATTGCGTTTTCTATAGTAAATTTTGCAAAAAATAATTTTTTCTGTCACAAATTTTAATTACGCCAGGGATTGCCTTTTCTATAGTAAATTATTCAAAAAATAATTGTTTAGTGTCGCAAATTACAATTACGCCAGGGATTGCCTTTTCTATAGTAAATTATTCAAAAAATAATTTTTTACTGTCTCAAATTTTAAATACGCCAGGGATTGCCTTTTCTATAGTAAATTATTCAAAAAATAATTTTTTACTGTCGCAAATTTTAATTACGCCAGGGATTGCCTTTTCTATAGTAAATTATTCAAAAATTCATTTTATACTGTCGCAAATTTTAAATACGCCAGGGATTACCTTTTCTATAGTAAATTTTGCAAAAAATAATTTTTTACTGTTGCAAATTTTAAATACGCCAGGGATTGCCTTTTCTATAGTAAATTATTCAAAAAATAATTTTATACTGTCGCAAATTATAATTACGCCAGGGATTGCCTTTTCTATAGTAAATTATTCAAAAAATAATTTTTTACTGTCGCAAATTTTAATTACGCCAGGGATTGCCTTTTCTATAGTAAATTATTCAAAAAATAATTTTTTACTGTCGCAAATTTTAATTACGCCAGGGATTGCCTTTTCTATATTAAATTATTCAAAAAATAATTTTTTACTGTCGCAAATTTTAATTACGCCAGGGATTGCCTTTTCTATAGTAAATTATTCAAAAAATAATTTTTTACTGTCTCAATTTTTAATTACGCCAGGTATTGCCTTTTCTATAGTAAATTATTCAAAAAATAATTTTTTACTGGCGCAAATTTTAATTACGCCAGGGATTGCCTTTTCTATAGTAAATTATTCAAAAAATAACTTTTTACTGTCTCAAATTTTAATTACGCCAGGGATTGCCTTTTCTATAGTAAATTATTCAAAAAATAATTTTATACTGTCGCAAATTTTAATTACGCCAGGGATTGCCTTTCTATAGTAAATTATTCAAAAAATAATTTTTTACTGTCTCAAATTTTAATTACGCCAGGGATTGCCTTTTCTATAGTAAATTTTGCAAAAAATAATTTTTTACTGTCTCAAATTTTAATTACGCCAGGGATTGCCTTTTCTATAGTAAATTTTGGAAAAAATAATTGTTTAGTGTCGCAAATTTTAATTACGCCAGGGATTGCCTTTTCTATAGTAAATTTTGCAAAAATAATTGTTTAGTGTCGCAAATTTTAATTACGCCAGGGATTGCCTTTTCTATAGTAAATTATTCAAAAAATAATTTTTTACTGTCTAAAATTTTAATTACGCCAGGGATTGCCTTTTCTATAGTAAATTATTCAAAAAATAATTTTTTACTGTCTCAAATTTTAATTACGCCAGGGATTGCCTTTTCTATAGTAAATTATTCAAAAAATAATTTTTTACTGTCTCAAATTTTAATTACGCCAGGGATTGCCTTTTCTATAGTAAATTTTGCAAAAAATAATTGTTTAGTGTCGCAAATTTTAATTACGCCAGGGATTGCCTTTTCTATAGTAAATTATTCAAAAAATAATTTTATACTGTCTCAAATTTTAATTACGCCAGGGATTGCCTTTTCTATAGTAAATTATTCAAAAAATAATTTTTTACTGTCGCAAATTTTAATTACGCCAGGGATTGCCTTTTCTATAGTAAATTATTCAAAAAATAATTTTTTACTGTCTCAAATTTTAATTACGCCAGGGATTGCCTTTTCTATAGTAAATTATTCAAAAAATATTTTTTTACTGTCTCAAATGTTAATTAGGCCAGGGATTGCCTTTTCTATAGTTAATTATTCAAAACATAATTGTTTAGTGTCGCAAATTTTAATTACGCCAGGGATTGCCTTTTCTATAGTAAATTATTCAAAAAATAATTGTTTAGTGTCGCAAATTTTAATTACGCCAGGGATTGCCTTACCTATAGTAAATTATTCAAAAAATAATTTTATACTGTCGCAAATTTTAATTACGCCAGGGATTGCCTTTTCTATAGTAAATTATTCAAAAAATAATTGTTTACTGTCGCAAATTTTAATTACGCCAGGGATCGCCTTTTCTATAGTAAATTTTGCAAAAAATAATTTTTTACAGTCGCAAATTTTAATTACGCCAGGGATTGCCTTTTCTATAGTAAATTTTGCAAAAATTAATTTTTTACTGTCTCAAATTTTAAATACGCCAGGGATTGCCTTGTCTATAGTAAATTATTCAAAAAATAATTTTTTCTGTCGGAAATTTTAATTACGCCAGGGATTGCCTTTTCTATAGTAAATTATTCAAAAAATAATTTTTTACTGTCTCAAATTTTAATTACGCCAGGGATTGCCTTTTGTATAGTAAATTATTCAAAAAATAATTTTATACTGTCGCAAATTATAATTACGCCAGGGATTGAATTTTCTATAGTAAATTATTCAAAAATTCATTTTTTACTGTCGCAAATTTTAATTACGCCAGGGATTTCCTTTTCTATAGTAAATTATTCAAAAAATAATTTTTTACTGTCTCAAATTTTAATTACGCCAGGGATTGCTTTTTCTATAGTAAATTATGCAAAAAATAATTTTTTACTGTCGCAAGTTTTAATTACGCCAGGGATTGCCTTTTCTATAGTAAATTTTGCAAAAAATAATTGTTTACTGTCTCAAATTTTAATTACGCCAGGGATTGCCTTTTCTATAGTAAATTATTCAAAAAATAATTGTTTAGTGTCGCAAATTTTAATTACGCCAGTGATTGCCTTTTTTATAGTAAATTATTCAAAAAATAATTTTATACTGTCGCAAATTATAATTACGCCAGGGATTGCCTTTTCTATAGTAAATTATTCAAAAATTCATTTTTTACTGTCGCAAATTTTAATTAGGCCAGGGATTGCCTTTTCTATAGTATATTATTCAAAAAATAATTTTTTACTGTCTCAAATTTTAATTACGCCAGGGATTGCCTTTTCTATAGTAAATTTTGCAAAAAATAATTTTTTACTGTCGCAAGTTTTAATTACGCCAGGGATTGCCTTTTCTTATAGTAAATTTTGCAAAAAATAATTTTTTACTGTCTCAAATTTTAATTACGCCAGGGATTGCCTTTTCTATAGTAAATTTTACAAAAAATAATTGTTTAGTGTCGCAAATTTTAAATACGCAGGGATTGCCTTTTCTATAGTAAATTATTCAAAAAATAATTTTATACTGTCGCAAATTATAATTACGCCAGGGATTGCCTTTTCTATAGTAAATAATTCAAAAAATAATTTTTTACTGTTGCAAATTTTATATACGCCAGGGATTGCCTTTTCTATAGTAAATTATTCAAAAATTCATTTTTTACTGTCGCAAATTTTAATTACGCCAGGGATTGCCTTTTCTATAGTAAATTATTCAAAAATTCATTTTTTACTGTCGCAAATTATAATTACGCCAGGGATTGCCTTTTCTATAGTAAATTATTCAAAAGTTCATTTTTTACTGTCGCAAATTTTAATTACGCCAGGGATTGCCTTTTCTATAGTAAATTATTCAAAAAATAATTGTTTAGTGTCGCAAATTTTAATTACGCCAGGGATTGCCTTTTCTATAGTAAATTTTGCAAAAAATAATTTTTTACTGTCGCAAGTTTTAATTACGCCAGGGATTGCCTTTTCTATAGAAAATTTTGCAAAAAATAATTTTTTACTGTCGCAAATTTTAATTACGCCAGGGATTGCCTTTTCTATAGTAAATTTTGCAAAAAATAATTTTTTACTGTCTCAAATTTTAATTACGCCAGGGATTGCCTTTTCTATAGTAAATTTAGCAAAAAATAATTGTTTAGTGTCGCAAATTTTAAATACGCCAGGGATTGCCTTTTCTATAGTAAATTATTCAAAAAATAATTTTATACTGTCGCAAATTATAATTACGCCAGGGATTGCCTTTTCTATAGTAAATTATTCAAAAAAAAATTAGTTTTTACTGTCGCAAATTTTAATTACGCCAGGGATTGCCTTTTCTATAGTAAATTTTGCAAAAAATAATTTTTTACTGTTGCAAATTTTAAATACGCCAGGGATTGCCTTTTCTATAGTAAATTATTCGAAAAATAATTTTATACTGTCGCAAATTATAATTACGCCAGGGATTGCCTTTTCTATAGTAAATTATTCAAAAAATAATTTTTTACTGTCGCAAATTTTAATTACGCCAGGGATTGCCTTTTCTATAGTAAATTATTCAAAAAATAATTTTTTACTGTCTCAAATTTTAATTACGCCAGGGATTGCCTTTTCTATAGTAAATTTTGCAAAAAATAATTTTTTACTGTCTCAAATTTTAATTACGCCAGGGATTGCCTTTTCTATAGTAAATTTAGCAAAAAATAATTGTTTAGTGTCGCAAATTTTAAATACGCCAGGGATTGCCTTTTCTATAGTAAATTATTCAAAAAATAATTTTTTACTGTCTCAAATTTTAATTACGCCAGGGATTGCGTTTTCTATAGTAAATTTTGCAAAAAATAATTTTTTCTGTCACAAATTTTAATTACGCCAGGGATTGCCTTTTCTATAGTAAATTATTCAAAAAATAATTGTTTAGTGTCGCAAATTACAATTACGCCAGGGATTGCCTTTTCTATAGTAAATTATTCAAAAAATAATTTTTTACTGTCTCAAATTTTAAATACGCCAGGGATTGCCTTTTCTATAGTAAATTATTCAAAAAATAATTTTTTACTGTCGCAAATTTTAATTACGCCAGGGATTGCCTTTTCTATAGTAAATTATTCAAAAATTCATTTTATACTGTCGCAAATTTTAAATACGCCAGGGATTGCCTTTTCTATAGTAAATTTTGCAAAAAATAATTTTTTACTGTTGCAAATTTTAAATACGCCAGGGATTGCCTTTTCTATAGTAAATTATTCAAAAAATAATTTTATACTGTCGCAAATTATAATTACGCCAGGGATTGCCTTTTCTATAGTAAATTATTCAAAAAATAATTTTTTACTGTCGCAAATTTTAATTACGCCAGGGATTGCCTTTTCTATAGTAAATTATTCAAAAAATAATTTTTTACTGTCGCAAATTTTAATTACGCCAGGGATTGCCTTTTCTATATTAAATTATTCAAAAAATAATTTTTTACTGTCGCAAATTTTAATTACGCCAGGGATTGCCTTTTCTATAGTAAATTATTCAAAAAATAATTTTTTACTGTCTCAATTTTTAATTACGCCAGGTATTGCCTTTTCTATAGTAAATTATTCAAAAAATAATTTTTTACTGGCGCAAATTTTAATTACGCCAGGGATTGCCTTTTCTATAGTAAATTATTCAAAAAATAACTTTTTACTGTCTCAAATTTTAATTACGCCAGGGATTGCCTTTTCTATAGTAAATTATTCAAAAAATAATTTTATACTGTCGCAAATTTTAATTACGCCAGGGATTGCCTTTCTATAGTAAATTATTCAAAAAATAATTTTTTACTGTCTCAAATTTTAATTACGCCAGGGATTGCCTTTTCTATAGTAAATTTTGCAAAAAATAATTTTTTACTGTCTCAAATTTTAATTACGCCAGGGATTGCCTTTTCTATAGTAAATTTTGGAAAAAATAATTGTTTAGTGTCGCAAATTTTAATTACGCCAGGGATTGCCTTTTCTATAGTAAATTTTGCAAAAATAATTGTTTAGTGTCGCAAATTTTAATTACGCCAGGGATTGCCTTTTCTATAGTAAATTATTCAAAAAATAATTTTTTACTGTCTAAAATTTTAATTACGCCAGGGATTGCCTTTTCTATAGTAAATTATTCAAAAAATAATTTTTTACTGTCTCAAATTTTAATTACGCCAGGGATTGCCTTTTCTATAGTAAATTATTCAAAAAATAATTTTTTACTGTCTCAAATTTTAATTACGCCAGGGATTGCCTTTTCTATAGTAAATTTTGCAAAAAATAATTGTTTAGTGTCGCAAATTTTAATTACGCCAGGGATTGCCTTTTCTATAGTAAATTATTCAAAAAATAATTTTATACTGTCTCAAATTTTAATTACGCCAGGGATTGCCTTTTCTATAGTAAATTATTCAAAAAATAATTTTTTACTGTCGCAAATTTTAATTACGCCAGGGATTGCCTTTTCTATAGTAAATTATTCAAAAAATAATTTTTTACTGTCTCAAATTTTAATTACGCCAGGGATTGCCTTTTCTATAGTAAATTATTCAAAAAATATTTTTTTACTGTCTCAAATGTTAATTAGGCCAGGGATTGCCTTTTCTATAGTTAATTATTCAAAACATAATTGTTTAGTGTCGCAAATTTTAATTACGCCAGGGATTGCCTTTTCTATAGTAAATTATTCAAAAAATAATTGTTTAGTGTCGCAAATTTTAATTACGCCAGGGATTGCCTTACCTATAGTAAATTATTCAAAAAATAATTTTATACTGTCGCAAATTTTAATTACGCCAGGGATTGCCTTTTCTATAGTAAATTATTCAAAAAATAATTTTATACTGTCGCAAATTATAATTACGCCAGGGATTGCCTTTTCTATAGTAAATTATTCAAAAAATAATTTTTTACTGTCGCAAATTTTAATTACGCCAGGGATTGCCTTTTCAATAGTAAATTTTGCAAAAAATAATTTTTTACTGTCGCAAATTTTAATTACGCCAGGGATTGCCTTTTCTATAGTAAATTATTCAAAAAATAATTTTTTACTGTCTCAAATTTTAATTACGCCAGGGATTGCCTTTTCTATAGTAAATTATTCAAAAAATAATTTTTTACTGTCTCAAATTTTAATTACGCCAGGGATTGCCTTTTCTATAGAAAATTATTCAAAAAATAATTTTTTCTGTCACAAATTTTAATTACGCCAAGGATTGCCTTTTCTATAGTAAATTATTCAAAAAATAATTTTTTAGTGTCGCAAATTTTAATTACGCCAGGGATTGTCTCTTCTATAGTAAATTATTCAAAAAATAATTTTTTACTGTCGCAAATTTTAATTACGCCAGGGATTGCCTTTTCTATAGTAAATTATTCAAAAAATAATTTTTTACTGTCGCAAATTTTAATTACGCCAGGGATTGCCTTTTCTATAGTAAATTATTCAAAAAATAATTTTTTACTGTCGCAAATTATAATTACGCCAAGGATTGCCTTTTCTATAGTAAATTCTTCAAAAATTCCTTTTTTACTGTCTCAAATTTTAATTACGCCAGGGATTGCCTTTTCTATAGTAGATTATTCAAAAAATAATTTTTTACTGTCGCAAATTTAAATTACGCCAGGGATTGCCTTTTCTATAGTAAATTATTCAAAAAATAATTTTTTACTGTCGCAAATTTTAATTACGCCAGGGATTGCCTTTTCTATAGTAAATTATTCAAAAAATAATTTTTTACTGTCTCAAATTTTAATTACGCCAGGGATTGCCTTTTCTATAGTAAATTTTACAAAAAATAATTGTTTAGTGTCGCAAATTTTAATTACGCCAGGGATTGCCTTTTCTATAGTAAATTATTCAAAAAATTATTTTTTCTGTCACAAATTTTAATTACGCCAGGGATTGCCTTTTCTATAGTAAATTATTCAAAAAATAATTTTTTACTGTCTCAAATTTTAATTACGCCAGGGATTGCCTTTTCTATAGTAAATTTTGCAAAAAATAATTGTTTAGTGTCGCAAATTTTAATTACGCCAGGGATTGCCTTTTCTATAGTAAATTATTCAAAAAATAATTTTTTACTGTCTCAAATTTTAATTACGCCAGGGATTGCCTTTTCTATAGTAAATTATTCAAAAAATAATTTTATACTGTCGCAAATTATAATTACGCCAGGGATTGCCTTTTCTATAGTAAATTTTGCAAAAAATAATTTTTTACTGTCTCAAATTTTAATCACGCCAGGGATTGCCTTTTCTATAGTAAATTTTGCAAAAAATAATTTTTTCTGTCACAAATTTTAATTACGCCAGGGATTGCCTTTTCTATAGTAAATTATTCAAAAAATAATTGTTTAGTGTCGCAAATTATAATTACGGCAGGGATTGCCTTTTCTATAGTAAATTATTCCAAAAATAATTTTTTACTGTCTCAAATTTTAAATACGCCAGGGATTGCCTTATCTATAGTAAATTATTCAAAATATAATTTCTTACTGTCGCAAATTTTAATTACGCCAGGGATTGCCTTTTCTATAGTAAATTATTCAAAAATTCATTTTAAACTGTCGCAAATTTTAAATACGCCAGGGATTGCCTTTTCTATAGTAAATTTTGCAAAAAATAATTGTTTAGTGTCGCAAATTACAATTACGCCAGGGATTGCCTTTTCTATAGTAAATTATTCAAAAAATTCATTTTATACTGTCTCAAATTTTAAATACGCCAGGGATTGCCTTTTCTATAGTAAATTATTCAAAAAATAATTTTTTACTGTCGCAAATTTTAATTACGCCAGGGATTGCCTTTTCTATAGTAAATTATTCAAAAAATAATTTTATACTATCGCAAATTATAACTACGCCAGGGATTGCCTTTTCTATAGTAAATTTTACAAAAAATAATTGTTTAGTGTCGCAAATTATAATTACGCCAGGGATTGCCTTTTCTATAGTA